>CAUYRT010009779.1:0-40577 GCA_963574885.1 Lepilemur ruficaudatus | reverse complement strand
GGGTGGTGCCCTGGGATTTCCAGGTGTGTCCTTATTCTCCAACTCAGTGGGAGCAGGTCTGGGAGTGAGTCTGGGTGGAGTGGGTTAGGTAAGCCTGCCCTCAAGCACCACAGTTGCTGTTAGCAGGGGTCAAAGGTCTTTTCTTTGCTTCTGGGCAAAGCTGTCAGGGAGGGGCTGAAATGGCCCCACTCTGCCGGAAAGTCTGCGTATGGGGGTGGGGTTGTATGAGACCTGCAGTCTGGAGAACGTCTTGCTCCTTTCCACCCTCCCCGGCTCTACAGCTTCTCCTAGGCCTCTGCCAGCAGGCAGGACCTCACGCCAGCGGGTCTCCCCTGGCTGTGATGCGGGCCGGGAGGTTCCCTGCCCAAGATATCAGCCTGGGCTAGGGAGTTTCGAAGTTTCTTGTGGGCTTTCTCCTTCCAGTTCTCTTCTGAAACCTCCTCCCGTGGAGTCTCCTGTAGTCTCAGGTACCCCTCCTTCTGATCCTCGTCCAATGTATGCTTGTCTGCTTGCTTATTTCTTCTGCTTTCTTCTAAAATCTCTCTTTTTTGCAGAGACACTCTGGCTGGCGGTTTTTCTCATCTGCCATCTTCCTTAATCCCCGACAGTTTACCTTGAATTTACCCGTGATACTACAGAATCTTATAGACAGAATGGACTTATGTAACTCAGTATATTTAGGTTTTCATCTTATGTGTCCCAGAGTTTTTACATAGTTTCCTGAGAGACCCCAGGAATGTTATGGGGAAAAAGGGCACATTAGTAGGATTTGATATTTCCTTCTCTTATTTCCAAAAATAAACTTCAACTATCTTTTTTCCATGCTTTATGTGTCTCCAAAAGATTTCACATGAAGTATTTTGCCAAAAAAATTTTAAGATCACCAGTCATATTCAACATCCTCATTTACAGATTAAATATCTGATCTCCAAATCCATTCCTAAATCATGCCAGTCTGTGATGCTCATTGCCAAAAGAGCTGTAGAGTTCTAAAAAATTAAGGTCTTAGAGCGGTGTTTTTCAACCTTGGATGTACAACTGAAATCATCTTGAGGGATTTAGAAATCTCGATGCCCAGGTGGCTCCCAGACCAATTATATCAAGTCTCTGCAGGTCATTGCCATGTGCAGCCAAGGTTGGAAACCACTGGCTGGGTGGGAGGGAGAGGTGACTTTGACTTCGGCTGGTAGGAAGTGTCATGGGGAAGGGAGGTGCTAAGCAGGATTTGACATACGGGCTGAATTTTGATGGAAGAAAAATGGAGGCATTTTAAGTGATATAATAATATTTGTTTCAGAGATTAGAGAGAGGTTAGTGGCGAGAGACAGAGGATAAAAGACAAACGGAGAGAAAGAGAGAGAGAGAGAATTGGAAGTACAGTATGGCATTAAGTATCAGAAATACACAGATTTCAAATTCTGACTCTATCACCTACTACTTATGGAAAAGTGGCCAAATTAATCTCTAAGTCTCTGTATTTTTCATTTGCAGAATGGGAAATAAAAGGGTCCCTTGATAAGGTTTAGTAACGGCTAAATGAGAAAATGCATACACAGCACTTCCCTCAATGGCAGGTCATAGAAAGCACTCAGTACTTGGCCAGAATCAGAACCATTTTCACCAGCTGGATTTATTGAAGGTTAAGGACAGTCCCTAATGGAATTCAGGAGTTAGTTTAGGGCCAGGCTGGGAGTCTTCAACACCAGGATAAGCAGATTTTTATTTTTTCCTGTCACTGAAGCCTGTTTTTGAGCACAAGACCAAAGCAACCAAAGGAATGTGTTTGATTTGTGTAATGGAATGTGCCAGAACGATGGAAGGGAGCAGGGAGCCGGGGCTGAGGAGCCAGTTAGGGGAGGCTCATGGCCACCCAGAAATCAGGTTCCTGGATTATCACACTTGGAACCTCTGAGGAAAAACTTGTAAAAGAGATATTGTTCAGGGAAATTGGAATGAAGGATAGTAACTGATTTGATTTCTATGGCAGCAAGAAAATCTGAAAGAAAGAGAAAAAGTCGAAGTGACTTTGAGATTGAAACAGTGACAGAGGAACCAATACTTGGTTTGGAAGAAAAGACGAGGAGTTCGTTGCAGGCCTTTTAAGTTTGAGGGTGGGGCAGAACTATTAAAAAGGGAGTTGCAAATGTGGTGTGAAGGTCAGGGGAAGGGTCAGGCATGACAAGAGAGTTTGACATCACTCATGCGTGAGAGCAGCCGAAATCCCACAGGAGGAATGTAAAGTCAGAGGAGCATAGCTTGTTCAGATTCCACAGGTGATCCAAAATTTGCCTTTATAGTCCTTCTTTCCAGCCTCTCTTTCCTGCCATTCAATGTCCTCTCTTCAATCCTACTTTCTCAAAACCTATTGTTTCAGTCACTTGGGACTGATACCATTCCTCATTCTCTTCCGTACAACTGAGATTGCACACATTCTGTTCCCACTGACTGCAATGCCCTTCCACTCTTCTTCTGGGCTACTCTGATACTTCCTTCAAAACTGAGGTCATTTTTTTTATTCCTCTTTATAGCTTTCTCCAGTTCCTCAGTCATTTCTACCTTTTGTTTTCTATTAACATTTTGTACGCATTATCACAATGACATAAGTTAAATTGCGATTTTATGTTTCGTCTGTTTCTCCAATTAGATAGTAAATGTCCCTTATTTGTTACTTGCTTATTTGTTAGGTGCTTAAACTCATGTTTGATACATGAATAAGTATTGTATCTATTTTAATACTCATCTATATGCTGGGTCATCTGAAAATGTATATATATAAGTGTTTTGTTTTGTAATGAAGGCTGGTGAGTGTCGCTGGTGTTTGATGTCTAAGGCCCAGGAATGCTAAATATGCTTCAATGTGAGGGACACTGATTCACAGCGAATCAATTTGAGTTTTTCCCAAATTTCAAAGGGGCGCCATTGAGAACCACTGATCTAAGTATCTAAGCAGTGCTCAGCGTATAGCAGCTGCTATCAACTAGGACAACTGAAGAGGTCATAGGATTCCTCAATTGGCAACAGAGCATGATACATCCCTACTTGAGGAGCAGAAGCAGGTTTGCAGTAGTTTTTAAGCACCATGGGCCAAAGAGAAAAATATAGAGGGGAAGTGGAAAAGGGAGTTCCAGTTGAGTTCTGATTTTGACACTGTTACTTATTAAATGATACCAGTATGCTCTTCCTTCTTCTAAAATGTAAATTATACAATTTGATCAAACATTGAAAAAGATTGTTCTACATACCTCAAAATAACAAACTACTTATTTAGATCCTTAATCTCCTGACAAATGCATGAACAGGAAGTCAATATAATATTTAACATCCTCAAGATAGTGATAAGAGTCCCCCCAAAAGCTTTCCTTCTTGTTTTTTTATTGTAATCCCTTGTGAACTATAATTATTTAATATATTTTTGCCATAACAAAATCAAATAGAATTAATGTCAGATGGCCCCAAAGAACCAAAGCAAAATAAAAAATTGGATTTTTCTTCATGAATTGCCTTAATTTGGGTGGAGAGAGAGATTATCTGACAAAGTTGCAGAGTCTGTTCACAGAGTTGTTCACCAGGTGCCCTGGTCAGACCTGCATAGTTTCTAAGTGGCTTCCCAAGGGGCCATTTCCCATCCATTCATGATGAATCCACCCAAGTTGTGGGCAACCGTTTTTCTCCACAGTGAAATCGTTTAACAAAAACACACTGTGAGCCCAAGCAGCCTGTCTCTAAAGAGTCTATTTTTTGGCCTCTTACAGAAAGGGGAAGCTGCTCTCAAGAGCTTTATGAGAACTGGGATACGCAGTCTGGTGGTCCACTCTTGTGTGCCGTAGAATTTCTGGAGTGTGAGTGCTGATAACTCTCTCACAGCAGTGCTAAACCGTTGTTGGTGTGGGACTCCAGAACACTCACAAAAAAATTAAGAAAAATAATATTATTGTATATCTTTTTTTTCCAGGTTATAGCTCTATTGCTTTCTCAAACAGGTAAAATCATTCAGCTGGCTACCAAAAGGAGACTTTTTTTAGTCTGACACAAACCATGATGAAAATACATTGTTCCCACTTCTCTGAAGGGTCCCGTAACAATGTGTCATACTTACATTCATGTCTCTGTTCCAGATCCGCCTTCAAAACACATACTAGCAATTATACCCTTAAAAAGTCCATTTATTATGCTTTGGTGAACCTAGTGACTAAAAAGACTTCTGGTCCCAATATAATGCTTAAGAAATAGTTGTTGAACAGATGGAGTATGATATTTTAAAAGTTTTCTACAACAAAATGAAAAAGTGATAAACTTATCAGCAGGCTGTCATATGAAAAGAGTCCACAAGGTGGCACCAGAGGATCTAAAGTTACTGCATTCACCTATTCCTATGACGAAACGATAGGGTAATGTTCTTTGAAAAATATTTTTAGATTTATATGTAAATGAGCGAAAACATGATTAAGATTTGTAAATTCCAAATATTTTCTGGTATTGTTTTTTCTGTCAAATGTGAAAGTACTCTGAGGAAGCCTTTTGAAAAACAAAACTGTGGATCAAGCCAGAAATGGAGAGCCAAGGGGTGCGTGTTAAAGAACATCCCACAGGCTGCTGAGAGCGGCTACCTTGCTCCAAGGAGCACAAAGTACACCTGTGTCTGCACAGACACGTATTTATGCATGTACGTCCAGGCACACCCTCATTTATTGTATATGCTGATGTAGTGCATAAATACATTTTACATATGTAATGTATCACATATTAATTATAATCTATAATACATATCATATGTAATGTTATCTATATGTCATATATAACATGTACACTCATATGCACACACATGCACACACATAAAAGCAATAGAACGTTATCTTCAAGGGAAGCAGGCTGGGTTATTTTGTGTCTCCATCCCTTTTCTGGAACTGCCCCTTCCTCAAACTCCTTTTGGGTTCCACTCAAAAATCCCTTCCTTTGTGAAGCCCTTCCTGATACCTTCCCGGTTAAAACCTATTGCTTGCTCTGTTGTTTGTGAACCATTGTTTCCTCATACAGTTTTATGTTAGCATCTAAGCCTTCTCAGTGCACGTATTTATTGTCCTGCCTACCGTATTTTATTTAATTGTAGGTCTTTGAGAAAGGAACGATATCATATTTGGTTTTGACTCTAGGAGCCTGGCACATATTGGGAATCTAAGAAATGCTTGTGAATGAATGTCAGGCATTTCATTCTGAGAGAGCAATATGGGAAAAAAAACCCACACAGAACAGAGAATGTACTTTAAATTATGGTATGAAAGTCAACATTTTCTGGCTAATGTTGTTATCAATCACATTTAATCAATAACAGTGATTATGAATTCATCACTAATTTGCTAATCTTACTAATGTGACTATTATCATTAAATGGTTACTATTTTTCCTATTTTGGGGGACATGGGGTGGAAGAAACTAATTTTAATAGACATGAAGATTGGATAGATGAGCATAACCTTAGCCATTTTGCACATTAACTTGGATTTGCAAAACTCTCTCACCTCTTCATTCACTGTATCTATAAACTGGATCAAATAAAACTAGATTCAACATTGATTTTTCCCTTATGGTGGCTGGCACTCGCTCATCAGCTGGGAGTTTGAATTTTTCACGTCTTTAAGCCCCCTGTTTACAAACCTTCTGCTTATTTTCAAATAATGCTACAGTGCTAAAATCCGAGCCAACAAGACTTATTTTTCAAGAACCAAATGTTCAGCTAAATAAAGATACAGTATCTTTGAGATATGTGGATTAATGAACACTTCTGTGAGTAGTTTCTTTGAAGAAAAAATGTTTAACATATATAAATTTGTATTATATAAAATTGGAATAATATTTTCAACATTAGAGCAAAGACAGCATTTTAATTTCTACTGTAAAGCTGGAAAAAGGAATCGGCCAACGTGTCATTTTTGCTACATACCAACAAACTAAGGAAACACACACACACTCACACACGCACACACTTCTCTATCTCCACTAATTAAGATCTTTCGTGAGCTGAGATTAAAGACAGGTGATGCTAATTCACTCTGACCAAACACGGAAAGTCTCCCATGGTGTTCACTGGGCAAACTGAAGGGTAGCATAGAATCTGGGCACTGGTGCTCCAACTCTGCCATTTTCTTAGATTTTTTGATGTTTTCTCAGACTTACTTAAAAAAAACAAAAGAAAATATGAGCTGTTTAATATAGAAAATCTACAAGAGAGATAAACATTTTCCATCTCTTAAAAGTACATCCTTGTTTTCCACAGCACTATGGAAAAAATCTTTATTTTTCAGAATCTCTGCTGTAATTTTGTTGACAAAATTTAAAAAATATATGGCAGAATCTTAAATCTGTGCATGTAAACTATTGCCCTAAACATGGACAACTGTGAGTGCCACACAGTTCACATCATTTTTCAATTTGTTCTTCTCAGAAACAATCCTACGCATGCTCCCTTCTCCCTGTGTCTGTCCCCGCTATCCTCTCCCACCCAGGGACACATACACCTGTTTGCGCTATTTTTTCCATGCCTTATGTGATCTTTTAGAATCTCTTTTTCTGTGCGTGAGTCATGAAGTATCACTTTGGTGAATCATTTCCACAAAACTTCAACAATACTATGTTTTTTTCTTTTATTGAAAAGTGTTTTAGATATTTATCCCAGAATAGATTACAAATGCGTGATTTGTAAAAATGTCGTCTCTTTCTTTATACTGCTTTTTGTTCTCTCTGCCTGTGCCATTGGCTGGTTTTCTGATTAATACAATGTTAGGCACTGAGTGACCACATATCAAATGTTTGGTTAATGAATGAATGCGCCATTTGTATGTTGTTGAATTCAAGATTTTGAGATGAGAGAAATTTTTGTTTATACGTGTCTTGACTCCTTATTTTGTTTACAGAAATCTCAAAGACATGGGTTATTTCATATATTCATTTCCTGTCTACTCAGTGCCTAGCAGAGTTTCTTACCTATAGAATGTACATAATGCTGTTTTACAATTTCTGGTTCCGCAACTCTGTTTGAATTGTGGTTCTACCATTTCTTAGCTGCATTAACTATTCTTCAGACTGAGTTCCCATTGTAAAATGCAGAGAATAATACCTACCTAGGTTCCTTTTGAAGATTAATTGAGATTATGTGATAAAACTAATATAATTTATCCAGAAATCTATTGAACCACCTCTAAAATTTAGTGGGATAAAATGGAAACTGTTTTCTTATGATAATATAGTCTTTGGTTTAGGAATTGGAAATGTTGGGGACCTCAGCTCAGAAGGCTTGAATAGCTGGGGATACATCAAGTGCTGGTGGTTGAGTCATATGGAGGGTTCTTTACTTACGCACCCAATCGGTAATGACCTAAGGAACAAGCTCCCCGTGCTTGTCCATGCAACTCCTGTGTGTTCTCTCCACAGAGCTTGTGCTTCCTATGGTGTAGTGACTGGGTTCCTAGAGAAAAGGAGTGTCCTGGGAGGGGGTATTTGGAAAGCAAGTGTTCCAAGAGACCAGGTAGAAGATGTGTGACTTTTCTGACCTTGCCTCAGACGTCACAGAAGGTCAGTTCTTCCATCTTCTTTTAGTTATAAATGGGTCACTAAGTCCAGCCCACATACCAAGGAAAGAAAAGTTAGACTCCACCTAAGAATGGGCAAGGTCACATTGCAGGAAGGCTTAAGGGATGGAAGATGCTATTGCAATCATCTTTGTTAAATGCAATCCAATAGTGTCTGACATGTACTAAGTGATCAAACACACTTTGCCATTATTGTAAAGGGTGCTATATAATTATAATGTATATCTGTGGATGCTTTTGCATTTTTAGCATGAGCAATAGGCTCTGAATTTAGTGAGCATTCTGAGTTCAGCACCTGGGACAGTGACCCACATAGCTGTCTCTCAATCATGATTAGTTGAATGAATTTGAATGCTTTTAGTGACTGAGCTAGTTCTAGCTCCAGATCATACATTTGAGTCATTGATCCCAGTGCAACCTGATGCCCTTTACTGAAGTGAGCTGTAAGTGTTTGACCACTAAGATGACTAGAGCTTACAGATTCATGATTCTCACAGAGTGTGACAATGAAGGTGCCCAGTTCTACCCTGTGTGTCTTTCCCTCTCATGGCAACATTGTGAAGATACTTCAGCCCTTTGGGGTTGGGAAGGACAAAACGTTCTTGTTTAGATGATCTTTACTATACATGTGCTGCAACTCTGTCTTGGCCTCCTTTACTGGTTCCTTATTTTAACTTCTAACTATAGTCTCCTAGGGCTAAGTCCTTGCTCCTGTTTTATCCTCGACCTAAACTCCCTGCCTTGGTGATCTCATCCAGTGCCGTGGCCTTGCATACTATTTGTCGGTGTCTGTCTGTCTGCATGTCTATCTTTATATAAATCAACTGATTGAAAACTCTCACATACGCACAATTTCTGGCCCATTCTGCTCATTCTGCATCTCCACTTGGCTGTCTATCTGCAATCTAAAACTTAACATATCCAAAACCAGATTCGTGACTCCCCACTACCCTTGGGAACTCACCAACCTTCATCCAGAAACCTCCTTCCTCTTCAGCCTTCTCTACCCTTTCAGTTGCTCAGGTTAAAAATTGCCTTATCATTTCTATCTGCTTCCTCTCTTCCTGCCTCCCTCCCTCACATCCCTCCTTCCTTCCCTCCCTCCATGGTCTGATCCAATGCGAATGATAATTCTCTTAGCTATGCCTTTGAAATACATTGTCACCTTTCTTACACCCAGGGCGACGGCTCTGATCCATTCCATTATCACCTGTCTCCTGTATCATATTCTCAGAGCCTCCTCACTGGTCTCAGTGCTTCTGCCTTTCCTTCCTGTATTCTCTTTTCGATGAAACAGTCAGAATGATTTTTTAAAACTATAAACCAATTCATTTTAATTTTTTATTCAAGATCCTTCTTACTCAGTGTCTTCCTTTCTTACTCAGTGTCAAACTTTTTGCAGTGGCCCAAGGGCCCTCCGGCTGCACGGCCGTGCCTGTGCGCACACACGTCCTCACTGGCCGCCTTCCTCGTGATCTCCCCGTTCTTCATTGCAGTCACACTGACGTCCTACCAAGCATGCTCTTGCTTCAGGGCTGTTGCAATCGCTGTTCCCTCAGCCCGGATTTCTCTTCCTCCAGGCAGCCACAAGCCTGGCTCTCTCACCTTCAGGCCATTGTACAAATGTTCCCTTTTCAATGAGGCCTTCCTGATCATCCTGCTCAAATCACTCCAATATTCCCTGTCATCCCTCCTTGCTTTCTTTTTCCCACAGCACTTTTACCATCAACATGCTATTTATTTGACTTATTTGTATCTCTATACCAGAAAACAAGCGCTATGAGGGCAGGGATTTTTGTGTGTTTTATTTTATTTATTCTCTTCCAGCTCCTAGAACAATGCCTCTCCCAGATGCTCAGGAAATATTTGTTAAATCAATTGATCACATATAAAATATTAAAATATGTTTATGTTTAAATGAAATAAACTAATTTACCATTTATAATTATAAAAAAATAAAACTCATCAAAAAGAGTCAATATGTATTTTTTTCACAAGCTAGATTTTCTGAGTAGCCTCAGTTTATTTCATGTTATTTTGCTTCCCTAAGAACCTTAAAAGGCTGCTGGTTCTTTATTAAATGCTTTTTTCACTGAGGCAGCTTTTCTAGTGAAATAACTTAGAAATTAAGAGTCATTTTAGAGTCTAGGAGAAGCTGGCTCAATTTATATCTTCATTATATATATTATTATATATATAAATATTATATTAATAATATATTATTAATATATTAATAATATATTATTATTATATTATTATATATTAATATATTAATAATATATTATTATTATTTATATTATTAAAAATTAAAATTCCTGTATCATTCTGGGAGATATTATTATGTATTTCTAAAATACGACTTTGTAAGTTATAAATAAGTTATAAATAAGCCTTTGTAAGTCCAAAGGCTTCAGAACCAGGGAGGTCAATGGTGCAACTCTCATCCGAGGCTGGAGGCCTCAAGACACAGGAGGCTGCTGGTGCCAGTTTCACCGTGCAAAGGCTGGAGAATCTGGAGTTCTTAGGTACAAAGGCAAGAGCAGAAGGAGGTCCAAGCTTTAGAAGAACGAGAGCAAATTCTCCTTTCTTTTGCTTTTTTGTTCTGTCGAGGGCCTTAGCCAATTTGATGGTGTCCACCGACATTGAAGGCAAGTCTTCCATAGTCCACTGATTTAAATGTCAGTCTCTTCTGGAAACAGCCTCACACCCATAGCCAGAATTGATGCTTTACCAGCTCTTTACCAGCTAAGAGTACCAGCTGGGTACTCTTTAACCCAAAATGAACCATCACAAACAGAATACTGCTGTAGTTGGGCTGTACTACAATCTAAACTGGGATTAAGACTGCCTAAACACGCACGGAGAGCTGATGGGGTGTATTATGAACGGATCACTAGCAGTCTCCCAGAGCGGGCAACTCCGAAAGCTCCTAGGAGATAATAAATCTTCTTCATAAGCAGAGACAAAGCCAGGCTGGGGGGCTGCACTCCCCAACAAAGCTCTGGTCATTTTAACGAAGCGTGTTCCTGAGTTCAGAACAGTAACTGGCACATGAATTCATTCAAGGCCAATGGCTCGTGTCTGGAACTAGAAGAAAGAGTAAACAGAGACTGAACCACTTGTTTTACTAAAAATATTTAAAAATATTGATAAACAAGCAACACTGCCTTGGGGTTCTTCACATAGCGGGGATGAAAGGTATTGACCTGTTTTAGAGAGAGCTCGGCGTGTCTTTGGCACCTGGTGAGCCCAGATGGAGACCTTGCTGCTCCATAAGGAAGAGCAAAGCAGCCCCTGAGAGCTTGTCTGTGAGCATCACCTTGGGGACTCTCGGACACACCTTGAACAGGCCTTTGCCTCCTATTTGGGACTCTACGAGGATCTTGTGTTAACCACAGCATGAGAATTGGGGCTGATGTTGTCTGTATGACCTTGTTCCTGTGATGGTTAATTTTATATTTCAACTTGACTGGGCTAAGAGACACCCAAATATTAACAGCTGATGTGTATCTCTGAGGGCGTTTTCAGCAGAGATGAGCATTTAAATTGCAAAAAAGTAAAAAAGGTCTACCTACACCAATGTGAGCAGGCATCATCCAGTCCTTTGAGGGACTAAACAAAAAGGCAGAGAAAGGGCAAAGTTATCTGTTCTCTTTACCTGAGCTGAGCTATCCATCATTTCCTGTTCTTGGACGCTGCCATTTCTGGTTTTCAGGCCTTTGGGCTTGGACTAGAACTACATCACTGGCTTCCTGGGGTCTCCAGTTTGAAGACTGCAGACTGTGAGACTTCTCAGCTTCCATAATTGTGTGAGCTACTTCCTAATAATAAATCTCTTTCCACATATCTCTCTCTCTCTCTATATATATATCCTATTGATTCTCTTTCTCTGGATAACCTTGATCCCGTAGGCTGGTAAGGTCTAGGGAGACTCATATTACCTTAAAATTACAATATAATTTCTGCCTCATGGGATTATACATGAGGATTAAATGACTACCCATGTCTGGCATATAATAGTTACTCAACAAAAGTTTATCAAATGAATAAATATTTAGAAATAGCAGAAGAGTACCAGAGTGCTACAGAACAAATCTACCCTCTTTGGAATGCAGGGTTTGCAGTCTAAGGGCTGAGTGTGAAATCCAGCACTGAGACTGCTTCTGTGGTCTTGATAAGTCACCTCACCTCTCCCTGCTTATGTTTTCCTCATGGGAATGTGAAATGGAGATTTTGTTATGACCAAGTTAGATAATCGTTCTGCCATGGTGCCAAGCAATGTGAAAAGTGCTAGAGTGCTTGACGTGGGGTCGTTTCTCTTCTGTGTTCTTTCTTTAGGTCCCAAGTGCCCATTCCCTTGAATTACGTGTTCTAACACTGTATTCCCCTTTTCTTCAAATCGAACATTAATCTGTTTGTGTTAATATATTCACATTTATTGATATTTAACAGTAATATTCATTTCTCCCATTCCTTCTTACGCTTCCTTTCTTAACTGCTTTATTGAAGTATAATTTATATACCATAAAATTCACATTGTAAGAGTACAATTCAGTGATTTTAGTAAATTTATAGAGTTATACAACCTTCATCAAAATCCGGTTTTAAAACATTTCCATTTCTCCCAAAAGTTCCCTTGTGCCTGTACAGCTAATCCTTTTTTCTACTCAGTGATATGTATATTTAAGCACATATATTGTATCTTTCACAGATAATTACATTTATCTTCCATTTTTAAAAAACTTAAAGAGGATACATTGAGAGAAAAAATTATTAACCAAGGGGGATAAAATCAGATAGCATAGTGACTATTTTTAAAAATTGTTTGACATTTTCTGATGGTATCTAACAGGTACCTTTAGCTTTCTGTCTGAGATAGTATTCTAAGGTGCCAGTGGATCTGTGGAGGAAGTGATCTACACAGTAATAATCTTGGTGTGGATTGCTATAAATACTTCATGTCTATGTAAAATGGAAAAAACTGATTTTCTTTGTGTCTTTGTCTTAATACATTACATGAATCTAAATGAATAAATAAATAAAAAATATCTCTGTCTTTGACATTTCCTGACTGTCTGATGGTGGATGTTTGATGTCACTGAACTTATTTTCTCATCTGTAAAGTGGGAATAATATATTTCTTTTATTGCTTCATAGGGTTGTTGTAACAGTAAACAAAATGTCTATGAAAATACCTTGTAAAAAAATACCATACCTAGATTTTTTCCCCTGCATCATTAATAAAGACCAACTGTGTTTACAGTTAACTCATTTTACCAAAGCTCTAAAACTAAGCTGATGAATAAATGAGGTAAAGTATGTTTCATCTGTGTGCTTATAGACTCTGTGGTTCATTAGGTACATGGGTTGAAAGTAATTAGCATCCATCTGAATTACATTTTCTCATCACTTGAATGACTGAAATCTTAATATTAGTAGTGCATGTAGAGAATTTATTGAAATTTTAATATAATTCCATCTTTAAGTCCCAGAAATCTAATGTTTGACCTTGCTTGATGAATTTGCCAAGAACTTTCATATTTCCTCTTGAGAAAGAGTTTTAAGTTGCTAGCGGCACTCAGTGGGAAGCCTCCTACACAATGAGATTTTAGTTTCACTCTCCATCAAGGTTAAAAGCTCAACACTGTCTTGTCACATGTGGTAGCAGCAAGCTATTCGAATTGTCTTCAAGTGGAAAGGAATGGAATGGGGAATTTATAAAATTCTTCAAATCCTACTTCCCAAACATCTTTTCTGCCAGATTCCTCTGCTTCTGAATGGAACTCATTGTTGATAAAGCCACACAAGCCTCGCATTTCAAGGCTTTCTTCGTCTTGTTCATGACAAAGAAAAAGACTCACTCTTTGTCGGCACACATTGCACAGCTTGAGAGTATAGGACATTATAGATCTAAGTTCTATATAAGTGTTATTTCCTGTTAGGGTGCCGTATTTAGTGGGTCAGCAGTCTTGGTATTGTTTGCGAAGGATATGCTCATTCAAAAGAGCTCAATTTAAAAGTATATGGTGACATTAGTAAGAATATTTCAAGTATAGGTTTATAACAATTATTTTCTCAGTCTTTCATTAAAACTAAATCATAGATGAATAGCTGAAAATAAATACTTAATTCCCCCTCTTGTTTGTTCATTGCACTGGTAAGAGAAACTTACATATTTCCCTTTTCCCATTTTTTTTTATCGTCTGGGTAAATATTTATTTGTATTTTGATCTTGACTTTGGATTGGTTTCTTTGATTTTTAAAATATTAATTTACAAGTAAAATATAAATGGTTTTCCATCACACTCAGAAATCTTACTTTTATACCCTGGCTTACACAGCCTATGTGATCTAACACTGGCCTCTGCCTAGACCAATTTTCTGATCTTGACTTGAGCCATTCTTCTATATAATTAAACTCTAACCTCAATATTTCTTTTTTATCCTTCCTACTTGAAAAGCTTAAGCAGTAACAGTCGCCTCTTCCTGGAATATTCATCACCCTAATCATGTCGTAGCTAGTGCTGCACTTCAGTTTCCCAGGAAACAGAGTCTGAGGTTGAACTTGGGAAGCAGGGAGTTTATTAGGGAGTGCTAGCCGGGCAATGCTGTGCAAGAGAGGAAAGCAGGGTTAGGCACAGAGAGACGCTGGGCTGCAACTCAGCCTCAACAAAGGTCTCAGGTGACCTGGAACTTTGAAACTGGTTTGGCTCCTCAGAGTTGTCTGGGGTTGGAATGAGGGAGTTAGGCCTTTATTCTCCATTATTAATAGTTATTGAATGCAAGATGCTCTTGGAAGTTGTGTGATCTTGGGCAAGAAAACTCTCTCCAGTAAAGAAAATTCTCAGTGATGACTAAAAAGTGAGAGCTCTTAGCTGGCTGCACTTCTGTGAGTGAGGAAATATCTGTCGGGCCTCAGTGAGCTCTGAGTGGAGCGTCACAGGGTTCAGTCTAGCTGCCTTTTCTGCCTTTTCTAGATATCAGCCTAAATGTCATCTATTTAGAAGGGCTTTTCTTGATCACTGTGACGGATCCCTAGTGAGTCACACCCATGTATAATCCCCTTTTCTTGAGTGTGAGTGAAACCTGCCACTTGCTTCTCGTCAATAGAATACAGTAAAGGTGATGGGTGGCCACTCCCATGATGAATGATGTTATGTTATATAAGACTTTGCCTTATTTTTCAAGTAAAGGTTTATAACAGTCACTGTCTCAGTTATGCTTCCATTAAAACTAGATCATAGATGAATAATTGATAATAAATATTAATTCTCCTTCTTGTTTGTCTATTGCATTGGCAAGGGAATTTCCTAATTTCCCTCACTCAGACTAGGGTGAGAGAGATTCTAACTGGCCTGGAAGAAACAAACAGCTGTGCTGTAAGCTGCTCATGGAGCCACATGGCACAGACTGGGAGGCACAGAATAATGGTCTATTCCTAGGACCTGAGGGCTGCTTCCTGGGAAGCTGTGCCTCCCAGTCTCATTTCTGTGGTTGGAGGAGGACCCTGAATTCCAGAAAGAATGAAAATCAAAACCCTAATGAGATATCACCTCATACTTGTTGGGATGGCTATTATCAAAAAGTCAAAAGATAACAATAATGTGCTATGGAGAAGTCCTTTTTGCTGTGTCTATTTGTGAATCTCTGAGCTTTCTATTTCTCAGTGTCTAAATCTCTTGCTAGACTTGGAAGGTTTTCAGCTATTATTTCATTAATAACAGGGTTTTCTATGACTTTGGGCTTCTCTTCACCTTCTGGAACATTCTAAATTTGAATACTTGGTCATTTTATGTATCTATAAGTCATGTAGGCTTTGTTCATTCTTTTTATTTATTTTATTTTTTATTTTTGTTTAACTGGTTTATTTCAAAAGACCTGTCTGCAAATTTTGAGATTCCTTTTTCTTCTTGATCTAATCTTGCAGTTCTCTAATAAATTTTTTATTTCATGCACTGAATTCCTCAATTCCAGGATTTCTGATTGGTTCTTTTTCATGATATCTGTATCTTTAGTGAATTTCTTATTCACACACTGAATTGTTTTTCTGGTTCCTTTATTTTTTAATTTTTAATTATTATGGGTACATAATAGTTCTATATCTTTATAGGGTACATGTGATGTTTTGATACATGCATACCATAAGGGTTAATCAAATCAAGGTAATTAGGATATCTATCACCTCAGTCATTTATAATTTCTTTGTGTTAGGAGCATTCCAATGCCACTCTTTTAGTTATTTTAAAGTATACCCTAATTTGTTGTTGCTTATAGTCACTTTGTTGTGGAATCAAATATTGTTTTTCTATCTATCTAACTATATTTTTGTGTTCTCCTATATCTCACTAAGCTAGTTTAATATCATTATTTTGAATTCTTTTTCTGGCCCTTTAAAATTTCCTTTTCTTTGGAATATGTTCCTGGAGAATTATTATGTTCCTTTGGACATGTCATATTATATTTCCTTTCTTCTTTTATTTTTTTGTGACCTTAGGTTGATAATCTGCACATCTGGTATAATAGTAGCTTCTTCCAGTTTTATGGGTTGTCTTTCCTAGTGGAAGACTTTTTTTCTGAAGATGTGTCTATGATGTTAGTTGGGTAGAGCATTTTAGCTTTGATTCTGATTGCACGTGGTAGTGTAATCTTTATATAATTTCTTTGGCTGTTATACAGCATCAATAGTGTCTGTAATTTCCTCAGTGGCCTAGGCTGTGGTTGCTAGTGGAGGCTGTCGTGAGGTTTAGCTGGGCCTCTAGGTGGCTTGCTCAGATGCCGGCTGGTGCAGTGATGAGCTGGGTGGGTGGGTGAGTTCTCAGGCCCCTGGGCACTGTGCGAGATGTTGGCAATGGCCATAGCAGTAGTGGGAAAATCCTGGGGCTCCCTGGTGGCAAGTGCTTGTGTTAGCAGCAGCTGTAACATGCTGGACAGGCCAGTCTGTAAGTCCCCAGGTAGTATTTGCAGGTGGGTGCTGGCTGTGATGGTAGTGGAAGGCTGGGGAGGTCTGTTCTCGGTTCTCTGGGGGCAGCAGACAGATGCCAGCAGTGGTGGATGAGGCAATCACTAATCTCCATGGTGGCATGTTTGGGCACTGGTGGGGAGGGAGGTCAGGCTGAGCAGGCCTGTCCTCAGGGCTTCTGGTGGCACGCATGGGCACAGGCTTTGTGGACAAGGTAGGGTGATCCTCAGGCCCTCCAGCAGAGTGTTTGGGTGGCAGCAGCAGTGGTGGTGTGAATGGGGACATCCTGTCTTCAGGGTACATGCATGTGTGCTGCAGCCCTGCTGCTGCAGGTCCAGGGTTGTTGTCAGTGGCAGCAGCAACAGGCAGGTGGCTCTTAGGTTTTGGGGAGCATGTGCTTAGGTTCCTGATGACAGCAGCATTGGTGGCAGCAGCATTGACGAATGTGGGCAGGGAGAGCCTGTCCTGAGGGTATGAGCAAGTGCACTGTGACCCTGATGTTGGTGAGGGCAGGGTTGCTGTCAGTGACACCAGCCCTGGGCAGGTGGGTTTAGGGTCCAAGGAGCTCATGCTTTGGCTCCCTTTGTCCCAGGCACAGCCTCCCTGATGCCCTGCACTGCCTTTTCCCAGTGTGCAGGACACAGTGTGGCCTAGAGCACTGGAGATCCTGCCACTCCATTGGGTCCAGCTGGTCTTACACTGCCGCAGCCCTGCAAGTAGATGTGGGGGATGTTAGTGAGGCTGCAAGGATGTGGAAATAGGTAAAGGGGTCATTTGGCCCCAGGCAGGATGCAGTCTGGTGGGGGCTGGGCTCTCAAAATGGTGCCATGCTGCAGCTGCTTAGGACTCGGGTGCCTGGGACCCAGCATGAGCTCCCTCTCTGCAGCAGCATCACGGTGTGGTCTCCATCATGGAGGGGTTCTCTCATGGCTAGGATTGCAGGAGTGCATGGTGGGACTGTGGACTGCTGGGACTCTCTCACTTACCCCTTTCCTGCACAGGGAACCTCCTCCAGGACGTCCGGCTGATTCTGGCTGAGCAGGCTGCCTCTTCTTCCACGCCTGGGGTGACTGTTTCCTGTCACTTCTCCATTGAACTGCAAGGCTCTCTCTTAAATGCTCTAATCAAAGTACGATTTATCTACTTGCTATTTTGGTTCTTCTCTGTAGAGGAGGCAAGTGCCAGATGCCTCCAGTCAGCCTTCTTGAACCCCCTCCCCATGTATAAGCTTCATTTGTCAGTTATACCTCAGCAAAGCTGGGGCACAAACGAGTCATCCTGACCAGCACCTTGACTGCAGCCTTGTGAGACCTGGGGGTAGGATCCAGGAAATCCTGTGCTTGCGCTTCTCACCCATGGGAACTGTGAGATAAGAAATTTGTGTTGTTTTGAGTCACTAAATTTGTGGCAATAGAAAACTAAAATATATGGTAAATTATTCCCTATCATATAACTCTGTTTTAATTCTCTGAAAGATCATTACATTCATAAATATTTTGTTTATCTATATATTGTTTCCCATTACAGGAATGGAAGAAACATGAAGATAGTCAACTTATCTTTCTTATGTACTGTTTTGTTCCCAGTACATGGATCAGTGTTGAGTGATGGGAATAAACGTGAAAAAAACAAGCGAAAATGTTCCTCGTACTCTGCACTTACTTTTTTCGCAGAGTTCACCTCTGTTGATATTTTGATATGCACCTTCCAGTTCTAATTTTATTTATTCATGTATATATATGAAAATACATCAAAACATTTTACTTGATTTGGCCTTATGTCTTGCTGTTTGACTTTCTGCTTCCATTTAATGTGTTTCAGAAATATTTCTATGTCATTTCACATACTCTTAATTCTGTCTTTTAATTACCAAATAACATTGCATAGCATGGACGCATTGCAATCTATTTAACATTTCCTTGATAATAGGTAGTTCTTATTTTTCAGAACAATATCACTATCTTTAAAGTCATGCGATTTCTCTTTACAAACATTTTGGTGTAAATATACCAGTATTTGTGTGTAATAGACCCTAGAAATGAAATTTCTAAGGTAAAGGTGGTGTGAATTTCATTCTCATCAATTTTTCCTATCCAAACTTCTTCAACCATTTATTAAGAAATCGTGCCATTTCCAGGTCTTCCCCATTCTTCCATCCCACGAACTTTTAGTATTTCAAGAACATATCTCTGATCATGCAATAAATAACCTTCCTAAAACTTCCAGTGTTTTCTTATAGTCTACCAAATAAAGTCTCAACTCTTTTGTCTGGCATTCGTGGTTGCTACATTATTTTCCTAACCTTCCAGCCTCATTTTCAACTATCAACCTCACGTATTTTATTAGTGGGTTAACAGGAGTATTTTCTATTCTCCAAACATCTCTGGTGATTTGTCTCTCACTCTTCCCTCCCCTGGAATTTATCCTTTTCTCACTCTCGTTGCCTCTGCCTGTCATGCAGCTCAAATGCTGTCTTTTCTAATGAAATATTTCTTGAGTTTCCTAGTCTTCAAGAAATGTTCTTGTATCTGTAGAGTTTTTCCAATTGTTTTCAAACATTCTACAAGTATATTATATCCTTGAATCCTCAAAACAAACCTTTAAAGTAGCTAATAGTTTTGCAGATGAGCAAACTGAGATTAGAGAGTTTAAATGATTTACCCAAATCACACTTCTTTTTAAGAGTCAGAGCTGTAACGCAAAACGTTGTAATAAGTCCAGTGCATAGGCCACTGTATTCGGGCTGCCTCTGCTTCCGAATCCGTATGATTTTGTGCTCGTGCCAGTCTACTCTTTGGTACTTATTCATTTGTGCTGTACATTTAAAAAATTTTTTTCCTGTTTTATATTCCCTTCCAGTTTGCAAGCTCCTTGAAGGAAGGAAACTTCTCTTAATTTAATTAAAAACAATTTCCCACAACCCCTTATTCTCTCAGTTATGTTTCATCAGGGCGTAAGGATGGATTTAACTGCATGTTCATTGTATTTAATGAGGAAAGTCATATTTTTTTTCCAGTTTCTTTTTTTTTTATTTCAGCATATTATGGGGGTACAAATGTTTAGGTTACGTGTGTTGCCTTTCCTCCCTTTCCCCCCCAGAGTCAGAGCTTCAAGCGTGTCCATCCCCTAGATGGTGCATCGCACTCATCATGTTTGTATATACCCATCCCCTCCTCCCCACTCCCATCTGCCCGATGCCCAATAAATGTTCCTATGTGTCCACTTAGGTGTTGATCAGTGAAACCAATATGCTGGTGTGTACATGTGGTGCTTGTTTATCCATTCTTGGGATCGCTTAGTAGAATGGGTTCCAGCTTTATCCAGGAAAATACAAGAGGTGCTAGATCACCATTGTTTCTTATAGCTGAATAGTACTCCATGGTATACATATACCACATTTTATTAATCCACCCATGTACTCATGGGCACTTTGGTTGTTTCCACATCTTTGCAATTGTGAATTGTGCTGCTATAAACATTCCAATGAAGGTGTCTTTTTTACAGAGTGTCTTTTGTTCTTTTGGGTAGATGCCCAGTAACGGGATTGCTGGATCAGATGGTAGATCTACTTGTATCGCTTTAAGGTATCTCCATATTGCTAGGAATATTTGTATCGAGAACAGCCCGTTTGAGTCTGGTCAAGGCAAAATCCTTTTGGGACCATGTGTGCAGTTTGCATGTGGCCAGCATCTGCGATGGGCTGTGACCTTGCACTGGCCTCCTGTCCAGGGTCTGTGTGTACTTGGTTCCCAGGTACTGAAGCACATGGCTCGACTGCTGTTTTTCCCAATCGGTTTATAAGCATTATATGTGGCACATTTTCTAAATAATACCTAATTATTAATAATCAGTCTAAGGAACTCAGCAGAGTTCTTAGCTAAGCTGAGACTTTGAGTCACCTTGAGCAGATTGAAGGTCAAATTCTCTCTGCATCTTAGTGCCAGAGGTTTTGCTGGGGACAGGTCAGGGCTAAGACACTCCTGGCTGCACAGGTTTCTCCTTCTGTTTTCATGTGAAAACCAGCAATGAATCTACTTGTTTGCAAAGAAATCTGTAAAACCGCCCATGCAGACAGACCTGCTGATGAAAATGAAAAATGAAGATGATGTTTGTATATTTGCTTGCATACGTATTTTAAATATTGAACTATTTCATTCTCTCAATAATTCTGGATGTATGAAATATCATTAATTTTTTTAGTACCGTGCTATCAAAATGAATAATCTGACAAGAAAACTAATTCTAAGTGAAATTTAGATGAAGTTATCAGCTAATTACTGATTACATCTAGACCATTGTGTTATCTTCTAGGTCCAATGCTCTACCTGACAATTGGATAAAATAAATTGCTGGAGATTGTGACTAAGTCTCAAAAGTTATGGCATATTAAAATTTGTTGAAAAGGTCCCTCTTTTTTTCTTTCAATGGCAATATACAATTTTAAGCCTTACTCATAGTGATTTCAGTTGGTTTGCTTTTAAATACAGTAGTTTTCTGAAAAAAAATTCAATAACAGTGAAAATATCTATTGGTCTTCCACTTTTAGTTTCCATGAATAGTAACTGTTCACATTTTGGGTCATACCTTTCCACGTGTGTGTGTGTGTGTGTGTGTGCGCGCGCGCGCGCGTGCGTGTGAGAGCGAGAGCGAGAGCGAAAGAGAGAGAGAGAGAGAGAGAGAGAGAGAGAGATAGAGAGAGAGAGAGAAAGAGAGTGTTTAAGATAGATTCATGCTACTCCACTATTTTGCAAATTATTATTTTCACTCACAATATAGAATGAATCCCTTCCAAGTCAATATATAGTCTCCATCCTCCCATGCCTCAAGCTCCAGGCTGAGTTTTTCAAAAAGCTTCCTCTGCAAGACTGGCCTTGCTTATGTTCATTATATTTACTTGTCCCAGCGGGTCAAAGGCGAGGCGGCGCCCGCGGCGGTGTCTGCACTGCCTGCAGTCCCAGAGGGCGTTGCTTCCTGTCCTTCGACCCATCCTGCATGAGAGCAAAACCATCTCTCCTCGTGATAGGCCGATCCCCCCTGGTATGAGAAAGGAATATAAAACAAAGTAGAACATTTTTCTTTTAAATTGTTGATCTCCGAGTCATACCAACCTCTGGACACTTCTCTGGTGACTTGAAAGAAAAGCTCTTTAGCCTGTCAATACGTCTTCATTTTATAACGATAACTGGCGGCTTCTGCTGGCCTACATACTTTAAAAGTCACATCTATAAATATAATCAAATTGTTTAGAACATTTTACAGATGCTATATATAAATCGATGCTCATTTAACATATTCAACTATTCTGCATGAGATAAATTATATCAAAATTTCCTCTCCACTTAATCTTGACTAATCAAGATGTGAAGATTTTTTCTTTTTATTTTTCTACATATATATGTATATACATATAGATATTTATGTACATAAATTATTGCTTCTTCAAATTAAAAGTAATTTTTAATAAGATTTTCTCATGAAATCCTGTCCCTTTTAGGTATAAAATAAAGAGAAAGAACTGCATATTCCAATATAGGTTGAGAGCAGTAAAAATGTCTTAAAATGCAAATAAATATTTCAAATTAATGGAAAAAGGGTCTTTTTGATTTTTTCATTGTCATTTATGTTTCTGTAAATTTATCTTTCCTAAAGTACAATTTTGTATATCTAGGGAATAACTTTGTTTTTAATTTTTTTTAAACGCCCCTCAAGGTTAGTTTTGTAAGATGTTCTGCCTTTCTAAAAAGCAACAAAAATACCATCCAGATGTAGAATTCATTCATCACCCTAAAAAAGGGAATAGAAAATCCTCTATTGTCTGTAACATTCCAAATTGAGTACTGTTCAGCTTAAAACCTGACTAACCATCATGATTCCCCTAGGAATATTTAATTTCTCTTGATATCTAATTTAGTGAGTCTGGTTAGAAAAAGTATTTCTTCTCAAATTGTATAATGGATTACATTGTTGGGCTTCACAAAAGCCACACACTTACATCACAGAAGGGCACACAATGAATAATATATGCCTTAACATTTGAAGATATTTTATTATTTATGTATCTATTTTGATTACTGCTTCTGATTTTCTTCTTTTATATATATATTTTCATTTCAGAATATTGTGGAGGTACGACTGTTTTGTTTACATAAATTGCTTTAGTACCATTTCAGTCATAGTTATAAGTGTGTCCGTCACCCAGATAACGTGCATTGTACCCATCAGGTGTGAATTTACCCGTCCCCTCCTCTCCCCTTCCACCTGCTGGATTTCAATGAATGTTACTTCAGTATGTGCACGTAAGTGTTGATCGGTTAGTTCCAATTTAATGGTGAGGACATGTGGTGCTTGTTTTTCCATACTTGTGATACTTTGCTTAGAAGAATGGTCTCCAGTTCCATCCAGGTTAATACAAGAGGTATTTTCACCTCTTTTCACCATATTTTTAAATGGCTAAGTAGTATACATATAATGCCTTTTCTTAATCCACTCATGTATTGATGGGCACTTGGGTTGTTCCCACATCTTTGAAATTGTGAATTGTGCTGCTATAAACATTCAAGTGCAGATGTCATTTTTGTAGAATTTCTTTTTTTTTTGAGTAAATATCCAGCAGTAGGATTCCTGGATCAAATGGTAGGTCTACTTTTAGTTCTTCGAAGTATCTCCGTACTACTTTCCATAGAGGTTGCACTAGTTTGCAGTCCCACCAACAGTGTATGAGTGTTCCTCTCTCTCCACATCCACACCAGCATTTGTTGTTTTGGGACAACTCTTTGCAAAAGCTTGCAAGATAGTATTTGTCCTTCAGCTCAGAGGTCAGCAAACTTCCTCTGTAAAGGGTCAGATGTTAAATATTTTAGGCTTTGTGGACCAAATGGTCTCTGCTGCAGGTACTCAACTCTGCCTTTGTAGTGGGAAAGCAGCCATAGACAATAATCAGACGAATGGCTGTGACTGTGTTCTAATAAAACTTTGTTTACCAACACAGCTGGTGGGTCAGGTTTGGCCCATGGGCCTTAGTTTTGCTGATACCTGCTCAAGCTCAATGTTATTCATAGCAACTGGTCCATGGGATGTTTATTACCAGTCTAGAATGAGATCAAGAACTTGAACAAGAATGTAAATCTATCTAGCATTTGCTTCACTGAGGAAGTCTTGTTATGAAAAAATACGTCAGTTGAACTAAATAATGCTTCCTGACCATGTAGTTGATTTATGCTTTGCCTCAAGCTCCTTGTCTCGCCATGCACTGGGACAGTTTTTGGAACAGCGCTAGTCCATGGAGGACGTGGAACAGCACTGTTAAAGCTGCTTCTCCTGTATGTCAGTCCCCGAAAACTTTGCAACTCATGATTAGGGTAAATCTGATTTTTCTTTTCCAAAATAGAGAATAATTCTCTTGCTGTTTATTTTGTTGTTATCACTGGAGCTGCAGCTCAAAGGAAGGTCACAAATAGGAGTTGTGGTAGCAGTCACTCTTTCGCAGCTGTGGAAGTGCTGTCTCTTCAATCCTCATGGACATCTCGCCTCATTTCCTTTATTAAAGTAATATTCTTGCCGTATTTGTCTTTAAGGACAACAAATGTTGAGTCTTTAACTTTTATGGTAAACTGATTATAAAAGCACATAGTTATTAGGTGATAATTTTAACTTTTTATGTCAAATAATAATAACAGAAAAGATATTTGGAGAAAACTGAAGCACGTTTGTCAATTGCTCCATTTATTCATATCAAAAACATAGTGTTACAAGTATTATGGTATGTTGCCATGATAAACACATGTGGAAAGTGTTTCCCTTCACTGTCCAGGTAATTTGGGGGAGTGTGGAGCACTGGATGCATTATATATGCACAACTTTGCAAATTCAGTACCAACAATTTAAACTTACTGTGAACGTATTTCCAGCATTCCTACTCTTCTTCGAATACCAGACATGGTATTTTAAGTGTGTGAAATTAGGAGATTGTGTTCTTTCTTTCTTCAGTTATTATCTATATGTGCTAGAAGTTCTAAGTTCTTAAAGCCTAAACTTTTGGATGTTTTTCTGTACTGCATAATCTTTCTCAATCACTTAAGCTTAAAATGGTTATACACATTTGCCATTCAGTTTTGAATTTATGTCTCCAATTTTGTTTAAGCTACTAAATGATAATTTAAAATTAACTAAATTGCTTACATGCCAAAACTTTCACCATTTTGAATTTTTTGTTTTACTACTTTTGATTAGTGAATAATTTGTGGGATATTATGGTGATTTCCTACAGCAAACAAATCATGCTATGACACACATTGCATTGCTATTCGTATTTTGAAAGAAATTATCAATATTTAAAATAGGGTTTTTTCTTTGAGCAATGCAGCACCTTTCCCTTTCACACAAATCACTCAGAGTATGTTGCAAGTCTTGGCTTCATGTGAATTTTAGAGATGTGAGAATAAGTATCACAAAAGATAAAGGATGGTTTGGTAGGACCATGTATTCATTCCTTCATTCAAGCATTTGTTGGCCCATTATGTGGTGTTCAGAATTTCTGTTTAAAGCACCTAAAGATAACAATTGAGTTTGATAGGACTTCATAAATGTGCTTTATAATTTAGATTTAGCTTTTCATGGCCTTTATCAATTTAGTCACATACAAGCAGAGATGTTTGATCATATTCTATTTCCTGGCTTCAACGTTTCAAGCCTCTCCAGGGCAGAAATGAAAGATTATGAATGTGGTACATTTCTATAGCTCTTTCATTTCTACCCTAACTCTAGCTTACTTTCATGTCTGCAATAAAAATTTTGATCCAGGTTGGATTTATGTGAACATTATCTTTTTCAGATTGACCTACCCTGTGACTGAATTTTGCAATGAAACCTTATCAGGTTGTTATACACCATTGCAACTGGGCACCTTAAAATTAGATGGAAAAAACAGAATATGTTACCAAAGGATGTGTGGACTGGATAAAAAGTGGGTTTTACCTTGTTTCATATTTTTTGAGCATATAAGCCACTTTAAAAGTTTGCAAGTCTTTAAAGCATTAGCTCTAGATATTTCAAATGTGCTAAGGTTAGAAAGTGCAGTGAACAATGTAAAACATCAGGTGAAAGAAATTCTGGTATGCTATTATATTAAGGAAAATAAATGGAAGTTCAGAAACATGCTGGAGAGAAATCAAGAGAACTAGGTTTTCTTGTTTTAACGTCCCTACCAACTGGTTGTAAGATGACAGATAAGTGATCTATTTTGTGTTACAGGATGTCTTTAGACTTCTGGTTATGATTGGTCATCAATTAGTGTTGCCACGCTGAACTACAGTAACTTTGACGAGAGCCAAAGAAAAACACAGTGTTTACTCAGTTCATTCAAAATATTATAGATAAATGTGCAATATCTGTAAGACCATTTGGAATTGAAAATAACCCACAGACTTCTCATAACTATCTTACAGCTGGTGTGCCTATTGATTAAGATAGCTAGATTGCTTGAGTTCAAATTTTAACTTGGACATTTACTGAGTGACTGTGGAAAAGCTTCCTCATCTCCCTGTGCTATAATCTCCTCATCCGCAGAATGAAGAACACTGACTTCATACCTTTGTTGTAAGGATTAAATATTTGATACATGTAAAGTATATGGAATATTTCCTGGAACATACGCATACGATAAATGTCGTTTCTTTTTATTTTAACAATATGATCATCAGCATCTCTATTGTTACTTTGGAATCCACTTTGGAGAGAGCCCTGGAGTCTAGGGTTTTCGATTGAAAACCATTGGTTTAAACTAATAAACGTACTAAAGTGAATTTTAATTTAGAGAAATAATTTAAATCAGTGGAATAAGCATTTGTAAAATAAGATTCTCATTGTTTATTAGTAAAGTTATAAACTATCAGGCATTGCGTATATCTGGTTAGTTCAAAGTAGTTTGCCCCCTTCTGCTGCAGCTTGCTATTAATACATTGATTTGACAAAGACAAGTCAGGGTAGGAAGCTTATTTACTGATGAATACTTCTTCTTTAGACAGAAGACTTTCCTACCCAAGACTGTCCACAGACTGAAAACAAAATTATTCTTTTGATATTGATATTATTTTATCCAAAAGTCACTTTTATTCTTAATTTCTCTAATAGTGGTATTTTTTTCTTCTACTTTACTTTCTCCTTCCTCCTCCTCCCCTTGTACTGATAGCTGTTAAGTCTTCTCTGTTACAGACTGAGGATGTTACATTTGGACTATGTATCCAGGTGTATTGAAGAGTTGAAATGCTTCTGAATTATTTATAGTCATATACACTATATAAAACACTGAGTAAATAAGATCTTGTATAACAGATCTCATAGTCTACTATATAATATATTATGGTGAATTATTATATAATAATGTTATTCTAAATTATAGACTGTACCTTTTGAAATATTTCCATAAAGCATCATTCTAGTAACAAACACATTTGGTTGATTATTTCACTTGTGAAGATTCTTTTTATGTGGGAAGCTCTGTTTTTAAAAGTAAAACAGGTTCTACTAGTGAAACATCTAAATGTTGTTTGAAACCCTTTGTGTTCTATAATACTGTGACAAAAAATAATCTGAATTTAAACAGCTGTTTGACTTTATTGTATTTCATTCTGAACTATGTAGACAGGTATTATCAAACTTCAAAAGTTCACTGGACATCATATAATAGTGTATCATTGACATAAAAATGTTTTATAAATAAACAGAATCATTTTACTTTTTATTTAACCCTGTAGGTTTGCCCAAGAGCCATGTTGTCACTCCCATTTTACTAAAATATATTGCCTTAAAAACACTATCACTATTCAATTCCTCAAGGTCCTATATTAAGCTCTGGATTTTAAAATGCTATGTTCTGACACTTTCTTCTAGTAATAAAAAAAGCCCAATCTCTCATAAGCAACACACATTTGCAGAATCTCATACGAATTTTAATTTTTCAATTGAAAACAAATAGGATACTAGAAAATATTATAACTATTTTCATTCATTCCTACTGTAAAAGGAATTTCCTAGTAGAGGTTGCAAATTTTCATCTTAAAGGTCTTTGTTCTTTTTTCTCTTTTCCACATTCATAAAATTTTGTTAGCTCTTGAATTTTGACAGGGAAAAATACCAAACATAAACATGAAAAATAAATTATTTAATAGCTATCAGTTGAAAATACTGAATTGCAATAAGAAAATAGTTTTATTCTCAAATAAGTGGCACACAATTTAGTCCATAATGGTAGATTCATTTGGAAAATCCAGAATGTTTCCTTTTAGTTCTGTAATTTTTTTTTTGTACTTACTTATAGTTCATTTTAGTTAAAGTTGAAGAAAACATGACTCATAAGGTGAATAGCTACTTTGTATAGACTATGTAGTGGGTTTCTCTATGAAAATTTATCTTTGTAATCTTAAAAATCATAGATTTATTGGGTTTTGATAATTAAACATGACACTATTTACTTATAAAATGGTTGATTATTTTGCCACATTTAGAAATATATTTGTACATGTGACTTTTCCTACATTCGAGTCATGTCTGATGAACTTGCATAGAAACTTCTTTAAAAGAATCTAATTCAACAAATTTAATTCTCACAATTTGATTGTTATTGCAACTGAACATTTCACTGAATCTTTCTATGTATTTTCTAGGCAAGATTGTGCAGAGATTGCTTATAATCATGTTTGTTTTATAAACAATACTTGCAAATATATGATGACATTGGAATTTATCAATTTCTTCACAATATTATTGAAAAATATATTAATAATCATTTGAAATCTATCTAAAATAGCTAAATACTCATTTAGTTTAAGATCTCAGAGAGATAAGAGTGACAAAAATGAGACTGTAATATATTTTAAAGATGATGTAATGATACTTCCCTAGTAAACTTCCATGATCACATCTGAAATAAAAGCACTAGCTCACATTTTAATACTGGATTATGAATTTGAATATTCTTGTTGCCCCGACTCTTCCTTTCATCATTCAAGCAGCAGAGTCTTTTGTATCTACTGCCTCAAGCATACAATGTTCAGAAATTGTAAGGATTTTACAATTGTCTTAATTGTAAGAAGCAAGTGCTTTAAAAAAAAAGCATCTAGAGGATTTCATTATCTTATTTAAAAATATCAACAACCCAAATCTGGATGACTCAGAGCATAGGGTTTGCCAGTGAGAGAGAATTGGTGATGAGTTACAATAACTCAAAGCACTGGATTATCAAAGTGGACTCACACGAGTCAGAACTCTTATCCAATAACAACTTTTACTTATAATATTAAGAAGATATGTAATCATGAAGCATAGGTGAAACAGAGAGAGATCCAGGACCTTCCACGCATCTATGCAGGTTATTTCTTACCAATCAGGATGCTCAGGCTCAGGTACTATCCGATACTTCCATGTGAAATCTGTGGCTACATCAATGACACAGAAGAGAACCATTTTTGCTATGACCCATTATTTTATTTTCAAATGGTTGTGTAGCTTATGTGACATTTTCCAGAGAGCCGTATGCTATAAATTCATAGATTCCAGGTATTCTTAGTATAAACAATCCTAGAAAAACCATGTATATTCTGCTAAAATCTTCTCATAGATAAGGACTCTAGATAAATAATACCACTAGTTTGTATATCAGGAGGACTGTAATTAGCATATTTACAGGAAGATTTGACTATGTAAGCTTTATTTTTCCTAAGTGTGTCCCCGCCGTCTCCCTCATCCTGCCACAAGGAAGATTACGGATTGCAGACCTGCTGCTTAGTAATTTCCTTCCCAGGAGCCATTTTTGAAGAAAATGGATTCAAATACAGAACAGGAAAGAGATCGGAGGAAAAGCACATTCAATTTAGTGGTTACTGGGTCTTTGCCGTATCTTCTCAGCTTGGTCCAGGGATAATGTACATACAACTCTGGAGACACCATGTAAGTTTGTAGGTATCTCAGTGTTGGGTGTGCCATGGCTTATTTTTCTAAAGTCATAGCCAACACAATTGCAAGTATCTTGGAACATCAGAATCATAGATTATTAATGGCTGAGTGAGGACCAGCCTGAGGGCAGTATCATCACTTTGCACACCCAGGCATGTTGAGGAAGGGATCAAAAAGATACTATAGCTACAATAAAGATGTGAAAATAGGTGCAAGGACCAATGAGCTAGAAGATGTCTCATCATTGGAAGAAGTGGTATATTGAGTGTGGACCTGTCAGTTGGTTGTCACAGCAGATGGGAGATATCAGCAGAAGAAGTAATAGTGCATAGGATGATACCTAGACAAGGAAAGATCAGCTGCCTCAGGAGAGGCCAGTGATAGCAGCGAGCATTACATGGACAAGATATCTTTGACTCAGGGCCAAGAAAACACCTGAGGCCAATTGGCACTTGCATTGCCTCAGGGAGAGGAGAAGAGGAGCAAGGAGAGAGAGAGAAAACTAGATTTGACTCAGTTTTGTCTTGGAGGGAACTATGTTACCTTGAGGGGGCAAGATAGATTCTTTTAGTGAAAAAGGATATTGTATGCTTATCCAACTTGTGAATAAAAAAAGAATATTGTAAATAAATTGCATTCAGTTACACAACAATAAAAATTATATTTTTTGAAAGACCGAATTTATGACTGTGAAGTTTCAAACATGCCCTATTACCTTTGCTGAGGAACAAATAAATAATAGTGGAAAACTTAGTAAGACAACACCTCTGCTTTTGCTAGTTGCATTAGCTTGATCATGTTGTTTAATCTCACTGCCTTGCAGTTTATTTATTTATAAAGAATACCTGCTCATACTGGTGCTGTAGAAAGTAACTGAGACATGGGTGAAAACACAGAGCACGTGGCCTGGCACGTGCAGATCCCCAGTAAGTGCTTGGAAAAGCCTAATCCAAGGCAACGCTAGCTGCGGGAATACTATTCCTCGCCATTTCATATGCTACTTACCTTCTGCCTCCACACTAAGGTACATCTTCTGTGACCCTTTAAGATTTTGAAGTCACCATTCTTATTCTTCTGCTTCTGGAATCAAAGCATTGTTTGAGGCAACCAAGATTTCAACTGTCATCAGAAGTAAGAGTTTCCGTTGCGAATGAGTGAGAAAATACATCAGGTACCACAAAGTCCCTTTGTATTAGTGTAGTCACCAGGGCAATCAACCAATGATCCATTACAGATGCCCATCCAAAATAAGCCTTGTAGTTCTGGAAGTAGTCCTCTATGGGAAAACTCCTATAGACATCAGCCTAGGCAAAGAATTTATGAAGAAGACCCCAAAGGCAATCATAGCATCAACAAAAATAAATAAATGGGACCTGATCAAATTAAAAAGCTTCTGCACAGCCAAGGAAACTATCATGAGAGCAAACAGACAACCTACAGAATGGGAAAAAATGTCACATGCTACATATCTGATAAATGGTTGATAACTAGAATCTACGTAGAACTCAGGAAAATCAGCAAGAAAAAAATCAAACAACCCTATCAAAAAGTGGGCAAAGGACATGAACAGAAACTTTTCAAGAGAAGACAGACTAATGGCCACAAAACATATGAAAAAATGCTCAACATCTCTAATCATCAGGGAAATGCAAATCAAAACCACAATGAGATACCACTTATCTCCAGTGAGAATGGCCTTTATCAAAAAGTCCCAAAACAATAAATGTTGGTGTGGATGCGGAGAGATAGGAACACGGACTGCAAATAGTGCAACCTCTTTGGAAAGCAGTGTGGAGACACCTCAAAGAGCTACAAGTAGAACTACCATTTGATCCAGAAATCTCATTACTGGGCATCTACTCCAAAGAACAAAAGACACTCTATAAAAAAAGATACCTGCACTTGAATGTTTATAGCAACACAATTCACAATTACAAAGATGTGGAAGCATCCATCTTATTTTAAACACTAATACTTAATTATTTGTATTCATATGGGACTCTTGCCTCATCATAATTTATATGAGAGGAAAAGGCAAACACATTTGTGATATTTCATTTATTATTCATTTTATTTTATAATATCAATGAAAGTACTGATAATATGAGTGGCATTTGTGCATTTTCAAGAAGTTCTCCTTCCCTCAAATGTAATAAATAGTACCTGCCAGCTATTTGGAAGCATTTGTTTTCTTATGAGGTCACGAATGTACAGGTACAAAAGAGGCAACATTTCCTTAGGACATTTTTAAAGCAGCAACCAAAAGTCAACTAGTGTCTTCATTTTCAAAAGAAGTCCACTGAGGTTTGCAAATTCATTTGTGTTTGAACGCTGGAATGATTGACATAAAACTAATTAGAGACCAAAGGCTACACTGCCTTTTGTCTTCCTTCGGGTACAGCACGCTTGAGGAGTCCATGACAAGGAAGCTGGAGAAGAATGTGAGGCTGAGCTTGTCATTCTTTAACAACAAGTGAATCCAAAATAAGCCTCAACATTCTGCCCATAGGTTTTTGAATTTTAAAAAAGAATCTGAAAGGACAACAGGAAGTTAAACTTTTAAAATGATCTAACTGGAACTTTTAAAAATGATCATTGAAGCACCTTTTAGCTGAGTAACAAATGTTTTGGCTGGTTTAATACTTTCAGAATAACTGGGACTTCAAAATCCGCAGTAACATGTAAATTGTCTGAAATTTGTAATTGTAAGGAAGGGAACCATGATTGATAAAATAATGATCTGGAGAAGCAGCCCTTCATTTTCTTCCCTACCCCTGTGTTTTCTTTGAGCTAAAATGATGGCATGATATTAAAAGATCTGTAATTTCCTCTGTTGCTTAATGTCTTCGGAAACTGCTTCATCATCTTTTGTGGACTCGACTTCTGACTCTCACAGCGTTTAACATAGATGCATGATGTTTTCAATCAGACCCACGCTTTTGAGACCACAGTCTCGCAAAATGTGGACTGAAATGAGACCCATTTGAATAAAATACCCTAACAAAATGGACTTTATACAAATAGCAAATTTTTAAAAAAACGTTTCATCATTGGGAACCTGGAGGCCAAGTGTTGAGTGAGAAGCACGCTGTCTCCCCTGTGTTGTCAGGAGCTTCTCAGGAAGTCAGGGCAAGCTTTGCTCTGTCCTGCGTTCTCCTACTGCATCCAAGTCAGCAGAAACTGAATACGTGTAACGGGGTTAGAATGTGGCCTTTTTAATAGGTGTCATTGCTGTCTGTCACCCATGTTCGTATCCGATATGACTCTCACAGAGTGCTCTGTCTAACCCAGTTTCCAGTCCGAAGCTCCTTGCAGTGATTTGCTCCGTGTCCGTGGCTGAAACCCGCCTGCGGGCGCTAATCACAGAGGCGGTGCTGCGGGAAATCAGAATGTTTAGGTGAAAGAACCCAAAGCTCTTGAAAGGAGAGCAAGGCAGAATTTCATTGGAACAGTGGAATTTTAGATTAAACACAATTGAGAGATGATTGTGTACTAGTTTAAAGTATCCTAGGTGTCGTGTAACTACTGACTCTGAATCAGTCATGTGAAGGAATCATACTGAAACTTGGTTCCATTACTCTTTACTTCAGCAATCTAGGGATGAGAGAGGGAATCTTGATAACTGACATGAAACTGAAATTAGAAATAATTATTTCTTGATTTGGATTGATGTGTCCAGTTCACAAGAAGTTTTTAAGCCAGTCTAACAAAATCAAAACCGATAAATCAACATAACTGGATGTTACGTATCTGAAAGATTTAAAGAAATTCAATAAGACGATGAAAATCTTATGAGATAAAATATATTATTTATATATAAAAATCTTAATGACATATTTTAAATTCAATCATCGATTTAATTCAGCATAAGAAAGGATTTAATCTCAACTCCATAGTTGATAAGCTGCAGACATTTATAAACAGAAGGAAAAAAAACCCTGAATATTTAACAAAATGGCAAATTAGAAAAAAAAGATTATGTGACTTTTTACTTTTCCAATGGCAAATTATGCTAATTTAGGTTATATAAATGAAGAACTTACTTTATATGATCTATTTGAATTTCTAAGGAGTAACTTTGGGATTCCACAAAGAACTAAATCTTACTATATTGTAGCAGCGTAACATAGTCATTTTCTGAAGAAAATGGCTTGGAAAACAAAGGACAAGGACACAGGTCTGTGCTAAAGAGACATGCCAACACTTGCATCAGTGGAAAGATGTCAGGTTAGTTTTATGTTTGGGAAAGGGTAAAACACTATAGATTTTTTAAGCAATTAAATATTTAATAGCTATTGATGTTGGTTCCAGGAAAGCATCTTAGATTCAGAGACGGTATTCTAAGACATGAGTATACAGTGACGCAGCAACCAATGGAGCTAGCAGAATTTTTGAAAACAAACAAAAATAGCTTGCTCAAGGTTTTTGGTTTTTTTTTTTTTTTTAAAGCTGTACAATGGATACAGGTGAGTATAAACTTCTAGGCTCAAAATGCTGAAAAAATTAAAACTGAATAGAAATCAAATCTAAATTTATAAAATCATCAATGGCATGGATGAAGTAATCAATTTTTTTCTATAAACATCTTGAAATGATAGAAAAATGCATATACTTCAAAACATTAGCAATAAAAAGAAAGGACTTTTACTTGATGCAGTCAGTAACAGAATTTCAGAAATCTAAAGGTTAACAGTTATACAGAATACAATTTTTAAAAAAGAGAGAGTTTTTTCTTTTAATCAAAGAGACACATATAACTTAAATCTGTGATTGATTGTCAAGGAGAACTCCATATCCTTCTACAGTTTGACTTTCAAGTCCCCAGAATGTGAATAAATGTAAAATTCACTAGGAGCCTACATATTACAATTCTTGTTTAGATCATTTGATAAAGGTGTAATGAATGAAATTAAGTTCAACAGAGCAAGTTTTTACCACACACGAAGGGAGGAATAATTTAAACAAATATTAACCAAAAATTACTAGTTTAGAAATGTTGCAGGAAAAATTGACTAAAAATATGTGTTTATAATAAGCTAGTCTCAACAGCAAAATATTGTTAAAATTATTAATTTTTTGTGCATTTTAATATTCTATATAAACTGGACAAAATTATGTAACATTTAGTTGTAGATGCATATAATTATGTATAACTATATATTTTAGTTTTTTGAAAACTTTAAACATTGTTAAAGAATCCATTTATATATGAACAGTTGAATTTTGATGAGAAAATTTTGTTAGAAATAAAATTTTTTAAAAATATGCCATGACTAATTGTGAAATGAGTGCTGTTAACAATAAGCCAGAGGAAATGTTATTTCATGTGTATTTGATGACTAAAACTGACATCATTGACTTTAACCAGCTAAGCATGATTAATAATGTCTAGGTCTGCTATTCACATGAATTAATATTGCTGCCAACATATTATTAAAAATGTATTAAATGTAAAATGTAAATACTTGAAGGATTTTGATTACAAAAATTTGAATCCATCCATTGGTTAAAATTTCACTCATATATGTAATTTATTTAGTATTTTTTTCTTCTTTGAGTAAAGATAAATTTCAGTTCAATTTCTATTAAGGTTATTATGAATTTTGAATTAATAGAGATTATGTTATAAAATGTTTAATAAAACTTTAAGAGTCTGAGTAAATATGTATATTTTTTCCTCTTCCTTCTTAAAATTTGTAATAAAATTTGTATCTTTCTAAGGAGGCTGCAGATTTATAAAGTAAGAATAGCCAGGCTATTAAAAATTAAAATTTCTATCTCTCCGAGGAAACCACAGGTTCATAGACAATAGCCAGGTTGGTTATTGTGAATAGTGCTTACGATCCGTGGAGTGATGCAGTGTCACGCTGTTGCTCTCTGTCTTTCCCTCTGGTTTTACAAAATGAATTATTTAATAGCAACTTTGTTTATGTCATTAAGATTAAATCTCCGTCAAAATTTTCCTGGAGGAATTCTAAAAGGTCTGGGAAAATAGTTTTGGTGTTAACAATGTTGCCAATTTTTCACATTAAAAATGTTGCTTTTTTGACATCTTATTAATAATTTGTGCATTTATTTGGGGTGTGTTTGTGTGTGTGTTTAGGTCAGAATGAAAAATAAGTAACTTAAGGGTGGGGAGGCAGATGTTATTCCATTAGAGATATTACATTTCTTTTTTGTATATGCAAGGATGAAAAGTTTTGGAGTGCTGGAGGGTTTGGAGTTGAATACGTTGTTAGATAGCATATTTTTCCATTATATAAAATTGAAATGGAGAAATGCTAAACTATGAAATCCTGTTTAACATGCAATAGGAATATCATAAAACATATGATGACTTGGGATGATATTATTATACTTTGGTTTCCAAAATTAGTTTAAAAATAATCATTTACTATATATAAAATGCTGAACGTGATCATGCCTGAAAGATAACTATGAATACTTTGATCATGGATGCCTTGCTCACATTACTGCTAGCAAAAATTTCATTTTCTTGAAAATCTATAGTTATTGTTGTTTTGACTTTTTTAGCTTAAGAAAAGAAAGAGAAAATCCAAAAAAATACCATAATGAATTTCTACTTGAGAAATTTTTGGCATTATGAGAAAAACCACTTGATTTTAATATTCTCACCGTTGTGACTATACCATGTTTTCTGCTGCATTCTACTTAGTCAGCCGTTTTAGTAGTGCGCCTAATCTTATGGAGGACAACAGTGTTAAAATGTTACATTATTTAACAAGCGTTGCAGGTTTATTTAATGATCTCACTTTGCTCTTAGAATGCATTCTTAGGAAATGTGAGGTAAAGGCGATTTATGGGAATTCAGCATACTAAATGTAGACGGGGAACAGGATCTAGTCCTTGATCTCTTATGGGCATAAACTCACATTGACTGAGTTTCCATACTTCATTAATTGATTCCTATTCTCATTAAGTAGTTCTCATTTGGAAAGAGATATTAACTTGTGTGTTATTAGTGTTCTATCGTATTACATCTTCTTTTGTGTGTCTCATTTGTGCATAACATTTTATTTATTAATAGTGTCAACATTCAGTGTATATAAGAATTGCTTGAGATAATCAAAGCTCTGACTCGAGGGGGGAGGGGGGCAAGGGCAATATACATAACCTTAACATTTGTTGCACCATAATACGCTGAAATAAAAAAAAAAAGTCTTAAAAAATGGAAACACACAGTAGAAGAAATTAATAAAAACAATAAAAAATTTGTAAAAAAAAAAATGGAAACCCTCAGTATAGGGATATTTGGATTGTATAGATACTGTGAAGGCTTTCTATCTGGAAAGAAACTCCGTTCAGAGTGGTATCTGACAGTCTGATACAAACAAACCAAAGCTAATTTAATCGGTAAAGCAATAGAAAATTGATAGAGTTTATAATAACAGTAATAATGGTCATCGTAGTAGTTATTAAGCTACCTGGTATTTATGTTTCATTCATATTTTAATAAAAACATCAATGCATTCATATGCATTACAAATACGAATAATTTTATGATAATTTATTTAATGTTTATTGCTAACCCACATGCTCAGAAGGAGAGGAGAACCGAAAGATTGGTAAACTACACTGAAAACTACCATGAAGTTAATTTCCACTCTCAGCTCTGAAAGTACTTGCCTAATTTAGTTTTCTCACTTAAATTTTTATTTATCTGACATTAAAGGGGGGAATTTTTTCCCTGAATTTCTTGGGAGATTACACAGTCCAAGAATCCAAGACTATATAATATTGAGAATGATACGTATATAAAATGATAAAAGCAAAATAATTTAAATTATTCCTTGAGTTAAAAATGGAGTGACATATTAAAGCTTCAATGTAAAATTTTATTCTTTTCTTGATAGCCACAATAACATTCCATGAAAAAAGCATTGTGAAAAGACCGTATATCAGGATTTTTCTAGCTAAGAAAAACAACCATAAGACAAGAGCATCCAAGAGGCTTCAACATGGAAAGGGGATAATAACTGTAATGTCAGCATCCAATGTAGATTTTGATTGCCTTGCACCTCCAGCTACGTGAACAAGTCTGATAAAGACAGGGAAGTACCGGCTTCTTTCTTTGAAGGGATGTTATATTTTAAACATTGTTTTTTTTTTTTTTTTTTTTTTTTTTACTGTGCTTTTTTTCTTGTTTGGACAAAAAAAAAGAACAAAATTAATGGGGTTTGAAATGGTATACGAGCACAGTATCTTGGCTGAAATAAGAAATTCTAAGTTGATGATCTGATCAATTTTCTTATCTTCAGGTGACAAGACAAAACCAAAACCCAAAACCTCTTCGGTCCAGATTCTTTAAGACTATTTTGGAATTGGTATCATTTGGAGGTTACTTTCTACTCATGAGTATAGAAAAAAGCTAATTAAATTCACCCTTATCAAGTAAAACAGGCAAGAAAGCACAGTTTTAATACTAAAACCTGTAAATTCCTGTTTTTACAATTATAGTACATTAAATAATTATGGTTTGAGACATAATTATTTTCAATATTCAAACCTCCTTAGAGGCTTGTAATGCTTAGAGCTTGTTTTGAAGTTAAGAAAGCTCTGGATATAGTTAAGATGCCTGAAAAACACTGGGAACATGTTAAATCAGAATGATGTTGGTAGTAAAAGGGGAAGTAGTAATAGAGAATATTCCTTCTGCTTTGAAGGGTGCCCAGACAGTCATGTCAGGACAGCTAATATGCAGTTGGCTTCTTATTTACGCTGTTCAATTACATGTGGGGCTATGAGAAATTCCCAATGACTCTGCTGTGGTTTTTGCCTGTTGTTATTATATTTGAGAACTTTGATTTCCCTTTAAAAATGCATGAAATGCCTACCTTTGGGCAAACTATCTCGCCCCATGTATCTTCTATTGAAATAGCTGCAATTTATAGCATCTGTAGATAAAGAGGGCGATTTCTTTTGTATTCTGTTATATTATTCAGGAAATATCCTTGAGTTTTAGTTTCAGAACTTGAGGTTTCAAATATTTGCTGTTCACCTAAGAGTGCACCCTGGAATTTACTATCACCTGTTTCTGGAGTCACGACTGCCCTCTAGGGCCCCTGCTCACCACCTCTCCCGCTCCCTATGCTCATCTTCTCCCTGGAACGTCAGTCCCAGGACTCCGGCACGCCGCTCAGCAGGCAGCGGACCAGACTGTGTGCCTGCCTTGTTCACGTGGAGATTCACACACCGTACAGAGCAATGCTAAAGAGATTAATAGATTAACACCTATATTAGGCTCTCTTCTTGATAAAGCAGAAGAATTAAAAATTCAAAAGGGTAAACCTAAGGCAGGAAACCTTAAGAATTCTGGAAGAGGATGTTGGGAAGACCCTCTCAGACATTGGTCTAGGCAAAGAATTCTTGAAGAAGACCCCCAAAGCAATCAATGCAGCTACAAAAATAAACAAATGGGAACTGATCAAATTAAAAAGTTTCTGTACAGCTAAAGAAACTATTACTAGAGCAAATAGACTACCCACAGAATGGGACAAAATATTTGCTCTTTACAGCTCCGACAAATGTCTGATAGCAAGAATCTACCTAGAACTCAAAAGATTTAACAAGAAAAAATAAAAAAAAACCCATTTATAAATGGGCAAAGGAGATGAACACAAATTTTTCCAAAGAAGATAGAATAATGGCCAAAAAACATATAAAAAAAGTTCATCATCTCTGATCATTTGAGAAATGCAAATCAAAACCACAATGAGATGCCACCTAACCCCAGTGAAATTAGCCTCTATCAAAAAATCCCAAAACAACAAATGCTGGAGAGGATGTGGAGAGATAGGGACACTCTTACACTGCTGGTGGGACTGCAAATTGGTGCAACCTTTGTGGAAAGGAATTTGGAGATTCCTCAAAGAGCTAAAATTAGAGTTACCATTTGATCCAGCAATAACAACTCATGCTGGGAAACTTAAACCTAAGGTATGAAACTATTAGAATTCTAGAGGAAAACGCTGTTAATACTCTTCTAGACATTGGCCTAGGCAAAGAATTTATGAAGAAGACCCCAAAGGCAATCACAGCAACAACAAAAATTAATAAATGGGACCTGATCAAACTAAAAAGCTTCTGCACAGCCAAAGAAACTGTCACGAGAGCAAACAGACAACCTACAGAATGGGAGAAAATTTTCGCATGCTACACATCTGATAAGGGACTGTTAACTAGAATCTATTTAAAACTGATGAAAATCAGCAAGAAAATATCAAACAACCCTATCAAAAAGTGGGCAAAGGACATGAACAGAGACTTTTCCAAAGAAGACAGAATAAAGGCCAACAAACATATGAAAAAATGCTCAACATCTCTAATCATCAGGGAAATGCAAATCAAAACCACAATGGGATATCACTTATCTCTAGGGAGAATGGCCTTTATCGAAAAGTCACAAAACAATAAATGTTGGCGTGAATGCAGAGAGATAGGAACACTCCTACACTGCTGGTGGGACTGCAAACTAGTGCAACCCCTGTGGATAGCAATATGGAGATATCTGAAAGTGATACAAGTAGATCTACATTTGATCCAGCAATCCCACTACTGGGCATCTACCCAAAAGAATAAGACACTCTATAAAAAGGACACTTGCACTCAAGTGTTTATAGCAGCACAATTTACAATTGCAAAGTTGTGGAAACAACCCAAGTGCCCATCAATACATGAGTGGATTAATAAAAATGTGGTATATGTATACCATGGAGTACTATTCAGCTATAAGAAGCAATGGTGATATAGCGCTTCTTGTATTTTCCTGGATGGAGCTGAAACCCATTCTACTAAGTGAAGTATCCCAAGAATGGATGGACAGGCACCACACGTACTCACCAGCAAATTGGTATTAGCTATCAACACCTAAGTGGACACATAGGAACAACATTTATTGGGTGTCGGGCAGACGGGAACGGGGAGGAGGGGATGGGTATATACATACATAATGAGTGTGATGTGCACCGTCTGGGGGATGGTCAGGCTTGAGGCTCTGACTGTAGGGAGGAGGGGGGCAAGGGCAATGTTCATAACCTTAACATTTGTACCCCCATAATATGTTGAAA
>CAUYRT010009777.1:0-14717 GCA_963574885.1 Lepilemur ruficaudatus | reverse complement strand
TGAATAGAGATTCTTTTCCCCAGTGTATACTTTTATCTGCTTTGTTGAAGATTAGATGATAATATGAGGATGATTTTTATATCTGGGATCTCTGTCCTATTCGAAATGTCTGTATCTCTGTTCTTGTGCCAGTACCATGCTTTTTTGGTTACTATAGCCTGTAGTAAAGATTAAAGTCTGGCAGACTGATGCCTCCCAAGTTTTTCTTTTTGCTTAAGATTGCTTTGGCTATACGAGGTCTTCTCTGGTTCCAGATGAAGCACAGAATTATTTTTTCTAAATTGGTAAAGAATGAGGGTGGAATTTTGATAGAGATTGCATTAATTCTGTAGATCACTTTAGGTAGAATGGATATTTTAACAATATTGATTCTACCAATCCATGAGCAAGGTAGGGATTTCCATCTGTGCACATCATCTACAGTTTCTCTTCTCAGTGTTTCGTAGTTGTCCCTATAAATATCTCTCACCTCCTTTGTTAAATATATTCCTACATATTTAAATTTCTTTGATGCTATTGTGAAAGGTGTTGCATCTTTGATTTGATTTTTGGCTTGACTGTTATTGGTGTATACTACCGAACCACAAAAAACAATGGTAATCTAGTACCTCTTACATTATCCTGGATAGAGATTGAGCCTATCCTTTGAAGTGAGGTATCATAAGGATGGGAAAACATACACCACATGTACTTGCCATCAAACTGGTACTAATTGATCAACACAAAGGTGTTCACATGATAGTAATACTCACTGGGTACCGGTCAGGTGAGGGGGTGGGGGGGTAGAGTGTGTGGGGTGAGTGAACCCACAGCTAATGGAGTCAGGGCTCACTGTATGGGGGATGACATGCTTGTGGCCCTGATTTGAGAGAGGCAAATGCATTTCATGTAACCAAAATGTTTGTATCCCCATAATATCTTGAATTGAAAAAAAATAAAGCATTTTTGCATTACGTTTCAAAAAAAAAAAAAAGGCAGAGGGAGTGGGACCAGCACAAAAGACCAAGAAGGGTGGGTGGGACAATCTGGCCTGTGTCATGTGCTGGGAGCCGAGTGAAGAAAGCATTTCCAGGAAGAGATGGATCCACTGTGTCAGCTACCATGGAGAAGATAGCATGGCTGGCCATTCAGCAACGGAGGAGTCACGGCAATTTCAGTAGCATGACAGAGGCAAAATGGGGTCACGAGAGAATGAGTGGAGACAAACTAGAGCCTTTAAGTGGAGACAACTGTTCTCAGGAATTTTCTATAAACAAAAGAGTGGTTGCTGGAGGGGAAAGTAGAGCTGAGGATTTTCTTCTTCAATGATGGGAGAAATAACAGCAAGTCTGTAAATTGTGTTAGTGTTCTGTGACTTCTGTAGCAAATCACCATAAACCCAATGGCTTAAAACAAGAGAAATTTATTCTCTCTCAGTTCTGGATTCCAAAAGTCCAGAATCAGTTTCAGTAGAGCCAAGCTCCCTCCAGAGGCGGGAAGGGAAAATCTGTTCCTGGCTTCTTCCAGCTTTGGTGTCTGCCAGTATTTCTTGGCTTGTGGCCACATCACTCCAATCCCTGCCTCTATGGTCACATTTCCTCCTCCTCCTTTGTGTCCCTCAAATTCCCCTCTGCCTCTCTCTTATAATGATACATGTGATTGTGTTTAGGGCCACCTGGATAATCCAAGATAATCTCCCCACCTAAAGAGTCTTAATTTAACTACATCTACAAACACTCTTCTTCCAAATAAAGTAACACTCACAGGTTTTGGGGATCAGGACACGAACATATCTTTAGGAGCCATTGTCAGTCTACCACATAAACAGATGACAGTGATGCAGCAGAGAAAGTGAGGAGGATAATGCAGGAAAGGGGAGAATTCCTGAAGCAGTGTCCTTGAGGGGGCCAGAAGAGATTGAATCTAGGTAACAAAGTAGCAGGATCAGCCTTACCTTGGAGCATGGACGATTCATCTGCAGTATCATTAGCAACATCATCTTATTTTTTAATTTCAGAAGAATTTATCTAAATTTAAATATATGCACTTGTCTTTGTACTAGTTCTCTATTGCTGCTTAAGAAACTGTCAAATTTGGCAGTTTAAAATCACACACATTTGTCATCTCATGGTTTCTGTCAGTCAGGCATCTGGGCACAGCCTCACTGCTTCTCTGGTTCAGGGTCTCCCGCTGCCATCAGGTGTGGACAGGGCTGTGGGCTGTGGTTTCATCAGAGGCTCACTGGGGCGGGACCTGCTTCCAAGCTCCCTCACGTTGTTGGAAGAATTCATTTCCTTAAAGTTGTAGGTCCAAGGCTTCCATTCTTGCTGGAAGCCATCTTCAGCTTCTAGAGGCCACTCGTGGTTCTTTGATACTTCAGCATGGCATTTTGCTTCTTCCAGGTCAGTGAAAGAGAGTCTTCTTTGCATGTCTTCAAGAAATACAGAGTCTATTTCATGTATCAGCATTACAATAAAACGTATCCAAATCATAGGAGAGACATCCTGTCACTTTTGCAGTATTCTGTTGCTCAGGAGCAAATCACAGGCCCTGCCCACACTCAGGGGAGGAATTCCAAGAGGTGAGAACACTGGAAGGTGGAGTTCACTGGGGCTCTGTCCACCAAACTAATGATAAAGATCAAAATTGGGTAAGAGATACCAGATCCACAGATTTAGTTAACTCTTGCAATTTTTATCAAAAAAGAAAATAGACAAGGAGGATACTTTTATACAGCACTTGGGGGTAAAGTAGGACTCTTTGCTTTTATTTCAGGGTAGTCTTAGGACAAAAAAATGAAACAAGAAATTAGGAAGAGTTAGTTTGAATATCCAAACTAACTTGATACTTTTAAAAAATCAACAAGGCTTCTTCATCAAAAAAGTATATTTGTTTACTTTTCTTATTCTAATCCCATGCCCAAGAATTAGCACTTGAGATAATCTAATTGCATTGATGTGGGAAAATAGCCCTGGATTTTGTTAACAGGGTGTTACACACTTATTTTATTAACTATAATAGGATCGTGGTCAAATTAGTCTCTCAAGGTCTCAATTTCTTTATCTGCAAATAGTGACAATAAAGTTTTCTATCCCAAAGCATCGTTGTGAGAATTAAATCAGATAATCCATTTTCAGTGACCATCACAGTTCCTGGAAGATAGGAAAAGCTCAGTACATGTTGATTATTATGTTTATTATATTATCCTGACTCCATAGCCAGAATGTGACAGACCCATAAAAACAAGAAAATATACACAATAGGTTATGTACCCAGTTGATTTTTAATTGAACCTGTTGTTTAATGCTTATATTATCTTCTGAATATTTCCCACATAAAAAGGTCAAATGGTATAAACACATACTGGTTAAAATGGAAAATTGTGAATTTTGCTTGGTTTTGAATTCTGCTTCCTCACTTAAAGCTATGCAGCCTTGAAAGGATTAACCTCCACATGGCTCCCTTGCCTGTAAATGGAGGATAATCATGCATTCCCCATCGAATACTGTTAAGATTAGACTGGATAATTCATGTCAAGCAATTAACCTAGTGCCCAACAGAGGGTAAGCATTCAGTGTGTGGTATTCAGTGTGTGGTATCCAGAAGTGACAGAATAGTCTGAAGAATAATAACCAAAGCCTTAGAAACATCAATAGGACAAGTGTTACCTATTTAACACATGTGGATATTTTTTCTATGTGCTTTTTTACTTGCTTTTGATTGTGATACAAGTCAGTATTGATAGTCTAATTTTGGAATTAAGGATTAGTAAAATAGTCTTTGGGATTTCAAGACCAGTAAAATAAAAAAATAATAATAATAAAACTTAAAAAGTTTAGAGCTAGAAAAAATTATTTTTTTTGTTAAATTAGAAAAATCAGTTTCCTAGAACTGAAAAAGTAGAAAGGACATAATCACAATTCAATCTATTCAAATTGAATAAATTCGGCTTTATGAGAACTCATTTATTTTTTTAAGGACTTGTGGAAACTTTATCATGGACCAGTGCTACCTGCAAGTCAGTGATTAGGAAATATGGGGGCTGTAACAAATTTAATTGTGAGAGTAGAAATATGGATGGGAAAGCAAACATGCAGGGAGAATTTCACCACTTTAGCTGTAAGCAGAGGACAGAACCCACCCAGCTCCACTCATGCAAACACTGGGAAGATGAATGTGGTATCCACTGAGAGCCTTAAATCACTGGGAGAAAGAAAGGGCCTATGTAAACCATGAGCCCAGTTACTCAAGATTGTAATTGTCATACATATTTTTAATATTCTTTTGTCATAGAGAGACACAGTCATTTTTGAAAATGTCTTGATAATAATCTCAACATATCGTTACTCATTTTTTCCTCACTCCTCTCCCTTTTCATCACCTTGTAATGTTTTTAACTTTTTAAATCTATTCAAACTTTTCATAACAAGCTCCCCAAACCTGACTATACTTTAAAGTCTCCAATGCATTTGAAAATATAAAGTTGAAGTGCACTCCAGGAACTTCCATTTTTTAATGTGCTTTTGGGAGCTTTGGACAGTTAACAAGAACTGAATTATAATTGATGCTATTTAAAAGGAAAGCCCTTTCCCTCACAGATATGTGCTTTTTCTAAAGAATTTCTAGTGATAAGCACTTCAGTATGAAGTTTCTTAGCAATATGTATATAAGACTAATTTGAAGACAGCCTTTCCCAATTCATGCTTTGCTAGAATCAAAGGCAGACTCTGCCATAGGCAGTTTTCTTCACCTCATTCTGTGCATAACCAGCCAGATTCTCTAACACATGCTATCAAAGGGCCAGTCCAGGATGAGCAAAGAGAAAGAAAATAGAAAAGCTGGATGTTGTTTATCTGAGAGGTGAAATGGGTTGAAGCATTAAGTGACACTATGTCACATAAGGGAGAACTATGTCATCTTTAGGCTTTTTCCTGCACTACGCCATTTCTTTAGACTCTTCTATTTTTTTCATAAAAAGCTGGAGCATTTGTGAAAATGTGGAAATGTCATCCCACAAAGAAAATTTCATTATGAGAAGATTAGAGAGGTCTTTACTCTCAACCCTGAACACAAGGTCTTTAACCAGCTTGCTGTTCAAAATTTTCCAACCAAATTTAAGAAGAAAACATACAGCAGCAACACAAAGGCAGAGCTGCTGTTGGGGGAGTTAACAGAGAACCATTTCAAACTGAATTCTTTGAACTCAGGAAGAGTCTGCAACTGGCTGTCTACAGCAATAGATGGAGGTTCTTGAGAGAGAATCATGGAAACTGAAGGAATCATTGGTGATGGGAGAAAGGTTTCCCCTCTCCTGGGTATCCTTCAGCAATCTCTGAACACTAGAAGAAATCTAGTAAAGTGCCAATTTTCTAAATTCAAACCCCAGTGAACCAGAGACCAAAGGCACAAACTGTAGTAAAAAAGAGGAAAAGGAAAAAGGAGAAATGCTCAAAATCACCTTTTTCACTTTATCTTATAGGTTGTTCTGTAAAGGAGATATGAAAATATGACTGTGACTTAGGTCTTGCTCTCCAAAATGGTACTGAAAATATCTGCTTGTCATTACTGTGTAGGATTTATTTTTTTTTTAGATTAAACTCCATAACCTTCAACTAAAGATTAGGTTTAACAAAAGAGATTGGAAGCCACTTCCGGTTTCAGCTCTGACATGAAAAGAACTTAGAAGTCATCACTCCCAACCTTAATATAAAAAAAAGTGAAGTAAAGTGAAAAGGAATGACTTTTCTTGGATCTATCATAGAACTGAGGTTGCAAAACAAACCCTTACCCAGAAATCTGGAAAGATAGGCGAATCCAGGGCATCATACCTGAGATCTGCTTACCTACAGAGGAAGCTGCAGGAGCCATAAACCGGTAAGAACATTTAAATGGAAACTGGATAAATTGCTGGAGGCTGAGTATGGACTAGTATGAGAGCGAGAAATTCCTGGGGCTGCAGTCTCGGTTGCAGGGTGAGGACTACACTACACTAGGTTAGATCCTTTAGTGTCTCTAGCAGGGGGAGGAGAAGAGTAACTGTTATAAAATAAGCCAAGAGAATAATTTCTTGGCCTTTTGGCTAAGATCATGTGTAAAATAAGCCAAGAGGCTTCTCTCTAACAAACACTACTCGCCAAGAGAAAAGACTTTTCCAGAGTCTTTTCTCACAAGCCTCAGAAAGGCAGTTACCCAACTCCAGCTACCTCTAGCCTTCCTGTCTCACCTAAAGGGGAAAAGAAAATTTTAAAAAGTTAAGAAACCCTTGTGAAGGTATCAGCCCATGGACACAGACCCATTAAAGTGTGAGATTTAAGACTGATTAATACTGCGGCACTCAAATGGTGGTGGTGTCCACCAGGGATTTGGGGGTTGGGGGAGTAGACCCACAGTTGAGGGATGTGGAGAGCACTGTGATGGGGAGGGGCATGCTAGAAATGTAGTTGGGGATGGGAATTAGGAGCCTTAATAGGGAGAAGGAAATCTGCTAAAACTGATTTATGTGAATAGCTGTACAACTTGATAAATTTACTAAAAATCACTTAATTGTTCACTTAAAATGGAGTAATGGCATGGAATGTAAATTATACTTCAATAAATTTGTCTAAAAAATAAAATAAAATAAAAGACACAATATGAGTTCACAAAAAGAAAAAAAATGTGAGATTTAATTATGAGATTATAGAATATTTTCCTTCCTCCAAACCTTAGCACCTTACAAGGCTCCAGTAAGATTATAGTGGATTACAAATAGGAGAAATGCAAGATGCAGACTATATCTGAGCGGGAGTACTTAGGGAAGCCCAAAGACAACAAGGTAGACAAAAACAAGAACAATACAGTAATTTAAAGCCTCTGGTACTTACAGCCACAACAAACATTAAACACAGCCTAACTCCTACGTAAATTAACATAAAACCTCACATTAAATCTCTTTTTCCCCAGTTCCTATTACCCAGTGCATTATGTCTGGCTTTCGAGAAAAAAAATCACAAAACACGCTAAAATGTCAGAAAAAATATAGCCTGAAGACATGATACAAGCATCAGAACCAGATTCAAATATGACATAAATTTTGGAATTATCAGACCAGGAATTTAAAATAACTGTGATTAATATGATGAAGAGTTTAACAAAAAAACCTAGACAACATGTAAAATAACATAGTTATGTAAGAAGAAAAAAATGGAACTCTAAGAAGAAATTAAAAGGAAATGTCACAAGTGAACAACACTGACTGGACATGGCCAAAGAAAGAATCAGTGAACTTGAATATAGGCCAATAGAAATTTCCCAAACTGAAATGAAGTTAGAAAAAGAATTAGGCCATCTAATTAGTGTGGGACAATTTTCAAAAAGTATAACATACATGCAATAGGAATACAAGAATTAAGAGAAAGATAAAATGGAGCAGAGAAAATATTGGAAGTGGCAATGGCCAAGATTTTCCAAAATTAACGACAGACAACAAATCACAACTCTGGCAAGCTGAGAGAACAGCCAGTAGCATAAATACCAAAAAATCTACACCTAGGCAAGTCATGTTGACACTGCAGAAAGCCAAAGACAAAGAAGAAAACTTGAAAGAACCTAGAGAAAGTAAATGACCGTACCTACAGAAAAACAAGGATAAGGATTATAACAGTCTTCTCACCAGAATCATTCATTACTCTAAATATGAAGAGTTTAAATACACCAATTAGAATACAGAGATTGTAACAGTAGATAAAAAATAAGACCCTGTTACATGTTGTCTATAAGAAACCTACTTTATTTATTTTTTTGAGACAGAGTCTCACTCTGTTGCCTGGGCTAGAATGATGTGGTGTCAGCCTAGCTCACAGCAACTTCACACTCCTGGGCTCAAGCAATCCTTCTGCCTCAGCCTCCCAAGTAGCTGGGAAAACAGGCATGGACCACCATACCCAGCTAATTTATATATGTATATATTTTTTTATTTGGCCAATTAATTTCTATTTTTAGTAGAGATGGGGTCTCGCTCTTTCTCAGGCTGGTTTCGAACTCCTGACCTTGAGTTATCTGCCCGCCTCGGCCTCCCAGAGTGCTAGCATTACAGGCGTGAAACACTTTAAACATAAACCCACATAAACAGAAACCCACTTTAAACGTAAAGATGCTGATAGGGTTAAAAGTAAGGGATAGAGAAAGACATGACATTCTAATACTAATTATTTAAAAACTGGGGTAGCTATGTTAATTTCAGGTAAAGCAGCCTTCAGAGCAACAAAAATCATCAGACATAAAGATGGGTGTTATTATAAATTACAAAGAACTTTATAAAGTAATTATAAAGAGCTTAATTCTCCAAGGAGACATGATGGTACTAAACCTGTATGCACCTGTATTAATCAGGAAGGTTCTCCAGAGAAACAAAATTGATAGGAGACAGACAGATAGATAGATAGATAGATAGATAGATAGATAGATAGATAGATAATAGATAGATATTCTTAGATAGATGGATATAGATAGATACATAGATTGATTATACGGTATTGGTTTACACTATTATGTAGGCTAAGAAGACTCATCATCTGCCATCTGCAAGCTGGAGACTCAGGAAAGCCAGTGGAATGGTTCAGGCCTGAGAACCTGACAGCCAATGGTGTAGACTCCAGTTGAGGTCTGACAGCCTGAGAACCAGGAGCACCAAGGACGGGAAGATATTGACGTCTCCACTCAATCAGTTAGACAGAGAGCAAATTCAGCCTTCTCTACCTTTTTGTTCTGTGCGTGTCTTTGACAGATGGGATGGTGCCAACCCACACTGGGGAGGCAGCTGCCTTACTCAGTCCACCAACTCAAATGCTAATCTCTTCCAGAACCACTTCACAGGATAATTTTACAGTGGAGAACCCTGACAGACACTACCTGAGCCAGGTATTCATACATTGATAGTATGTATCTGTGAAATGATGCAACAGGAATGGTACTTTAGCTCTGTGGTCTTCCTCTCAAAAATATATAATCCCAGTCTGATGATAAATAAAAAATATCAGAAAAATCCTAATTGAGGGACATTGTACAAAATACCAGACCAGGACTCCTCAAGACTGCCAAGGTCATTAAAAGCAAGGAAAGCCTGAGAAACTGTCACAGCCAAGAAGATCCTAAGGGGAAGTGACAGTTAAGTGTAATGTGGTGTCCTGGACAGGATGCGGGTTTAGAAAAGAGACATTGGGTAAAAACTAAGGAGATAGGAATAAAGTATGGACTTTAGTAACTAAATGTATACACTTTGGTTATTTAATTGTGACAAATGTACCGTACTAATATTAATATAAGATGTTAATAATAGGTAAAAATGGATACCAGGTATATGGGAGTTCTCTGTACTATTTTCACAATTTTTCTGTATATCTAAAACTATTTAAAAATACTCTAATTTAAAAATAGTAAGATAATTTTATTTTCCTTTCCTCTTTCAAGTTTTAGAAGCAACCTCAGAGACTCACTGGGGAACTATGACTGAGAGGTAAGTTTGTGAGCTTCCTTGGAAGAGCAGAGCCCTGGAGAAGCTACTCTCCAACCAACCAATGCCTCCCTGAGGGAGTTCAGCAACAAATACTGCTGTCCTGGAAGACAGGTGAGGAAAGGCCACTACAGCAAGTGGTACCGAGTTTGAACAGATGAAATGCAATGGAATAGGACAATGTAGCCAAAGAGAATTGAGGTTAGAGCACTCCCCAACTCTGGATTTATATACCGCTTAGAGAAGGATCAACCTCTCTAAAGCAATACACACATGCTATATTCAAAGAATGTAATCATTGGAGCAATATCTTCAAGTTATTGTGAACCCAAACAACAGCGCTTGTCTTCTCTGAGAAGCACAGAAATATTATCTGCAAACATCTGATTTTTAATTCAGAAGTTGTAGCTGCTGCAGAAAACTAGGGACACCCATGTGGGTGTAATAAGTAATATCTTTTAAGCAATTTTTATTCTCTTTGTTTTAAACAATTCAGAAATCTTACTCCTGGTATATTTATAGTTAAACATTTTCTGACATCATTTTTGGATCATTTTAGAACTATATACAAATCTAAATTTAGTCTTTTACATTTATTAGCTGTTGTGTTTGAAAGTGAAATTAGACCAATATATCCCCTCCCTGCACTTTATCTCTCACAAGCCAGCTCAAGAATTTCATTGGGCCAAAAAAATTGAGAAAGCAAAATTCTTAGTGAATTGGACAAACATAGATAATATATTACATGCATTTATCTACTTATACTTTTTCACTTAGAAGAATTTAAAAATCTCTTTTTATGTTTGCTCTTCTGTTATTTCACCATTTTGTGTCATTTTCTTTTGCCTGCCTACCTCTCTGACCAAGATAATTTCAAATTTAATCATTCTCACAATAATATATTTCAAAATTATATAAATGCAAAAAGTAAAACCAACTGCACCAAAGTGCAAATGTTCAATCCCTCAGGATCTGAGACTTGACATGATCATATAGGCCCCTAAAACAGATATATGCCTAAAGAACCAACTCTTGGTAATTTGGAAGTGTTGGCTCAGCAGGAGTCATTGTGTCACTCTGTCACACTTCTGCTCCTTTCATGTTGCTGTCTGCTAACCTGAGACAGTCGAGCTGCAACCAAACAGTCAAGAGTCAACTTTACATTAAGAAAAAGTACTCTAATGGCCTCAAAACAGTCCCCTGGCACCCCAAGTCCTTCCCTCAGCATTTCTCTCATCTGCTAGTTTCCATCAGTTGTAAGTTGCTTGCTCTCTCTAGGGCTCCATTTCCTCGGTTGTGTGTGATTCTGTGTGACACTGATTGGAATTTAATACTCTGTATTGCCCTGGGTCCTTAAAAACTACAAGTCTGTTTCTTTTTTTCATATATTATAATTGAAAGACAATTCTGAAGAAAAAAAATGCTTGGGAGAGAGAGAGATTTTTAAAAGAAAACCTTAGCTTCCTGCTTGGGAACCTGTACTTTGTTTTCACAGCATTGTAAGAGAATACTACAGCCTTACTTAGCCCTGCCAACTTGCTATTAAAAAGTAAATCCCATTCAATTCAATTTGCACAAAAATATAACAAAGTTCTTTTTTTTATAAAAAGTTCTTTTTTTTCAGCTTCATAGGAATAAGAAGTTATCCAGGTTTTCTTTCATTAGCTAATAATCCAAGGTTTTCTTTTTTTCCTCCCCAATGTTTTCCATGGATCCACTTTGCAATGGTATCTTTAGGAGTTAAGCACAAAGCAACAGAGACATACTGAACATATTGATTACCAAGTAAAATGGTTTCCCTGGCAACCACAACCCAATAAAAGCCCTTGCAGCTGCCTTCTTTCCACATATGAATTTTTTTTCTAATGATTTCAGGCATCACAGATGGCAGAAACAGATACAAAAGTACCTGTTCCAAATGTGTTGCTACAAAAATAAAGTGGATTCAGCCAGAGATGTTTTGCTGTTCTGTGATTAGCTAATTTGTGGTACAATTTTTGAATAATTTTGAAATGAATCCATTCTTTTTTTCAATTTTTTTTTATTTCAAAATATTGTGGGTACAAATGTTTTTAGTTACATGGATCGCTTATGTAATGCTTGAGTCAGGGGTATAGGTGTGCCCATCATCCAGATAGTGTTCATTGTACCCATTAGGTAGTTTTCTGCCCATCTGCTCCTCCCCATCCACTCCTTCCCCTGCCCCCTGCTTGATTTTCACCGAGTTTTACCTCCTTCTGTGCACATGTGTGCTCATCGGTTAGTTACAATGCATAGTAGGTACCTGTGGTGTTTGTTATTCCATTCTTTAGATACCTAGGATAATGGTGGCCAGGTCCATGCAAATTGCTGCAAAAGGCATTAATTCATCCTTTTTTATGTCTGAGTAGTATTCAGTGGTGTACATATACCACATTTTGTTAATCCACTCATGAATTGATGGGCACTTGGGGTGACTCCACATCTTTGCAATTCTGAATTGTGCTCCAATAAACATTCAAGTACAGGTGTCTTTTGGATAAAATTATTTCTTTTCCTCTGGGTAAATACCCAATAATGGGATTGCTAGATTGAATGGTAACTCTGTTTTTAATTCTTTGAGAAATCTCTGTATTGCTTTCCATAGAGGTTGTACTAATTTGTAGTCCCACCAACAGTGTGTAAGCATTCCTTGCTCTCTGCAGTCACACCAGCATCTATTGTTTTTAGACTTTTTAATAAAAGCCATTCTGACTGGAGTAAGGTGATATCTCATTGTGGTTTTAATTTGCATTTTCCTGATCATTAGTGACATTGAGCATTTTTTTCATATGTTTATTGGCCATTTGTCTTTTTTTGAAAAGCTTCTGATCATGTCTTTTGCTCCCCTTTTCACATTTTTTTTAAATTATTTTTTATTGCTGATTGACTTGAGTTCTTTGTAGATTCTGGTTATTAGCCAGAATTAGAATCTGGTTATCAGATTTATAGTTTGTGAATATTTTATCCCATTCTGTAGGTTGTCTATGTGCTCTGTTAATTATTTCCTTAGCTGTGCAGAAGCTTTTTAATTTAGTCAAGTCCCATTTATTTATTTTTGGTGTTGTTGTAATTGCCATTGGGATCTTAGTCATTGATTCTTTCCTAGGCCAATATCTAAGAGAGTTTTTCCTACATTTTCTTGCAGAATTCTTATGGTTTCATACCTTACATTTCAGTCTTTTATCCATCGTGGATTAACTTTTGTTAGTGGGGAGAGAAATGGATCCTGTCTCATTCTTCTGCATGTGGCTATCCATTTCCCAGCACCATTTATTGAATAGGGCTTCTTTTCCCCAGGGTATATTGTTGTCTGCTTTGTCAAAGATCAGTTGGCTGTTTGTGGATGGTTTTATATCTGGGTTCTTTGTTCTGTTCCATTGATCTATGTCTCTATTTTTATGCCAATTCCATGCTATTTTGGTTACTATAGGCTTGTAGTATAGTTTGAAGTCTGGTAATGTGATACCTCCAGATTTGTTATTTTTGCTTAAGATTGCTTTGGCTATGCAGGCTCTTTTCTCATTCCAAAAGAAGCATAGAATTACTTTTTCTACATCTGTGAAATATGATGTTGGTATTTTGATAGGGATTGCATGGAATCTGTAAATCACTTTATAGTAAGGACATTGTAATAATGCTGATTCTACTGATCCATGAGCGTAATATGTTTTTTTGTTTGTTTGTGCAATCTGAGGTTTCTTTGCTCAGTGTCTCGTAGTTCTCCTTGTAGAGATCTTTCACCTCCTTGATTAAGTATATTCCTAGGTATTTTATTTTCTTTGTAGCAGTTGTGAATGATATTGAGTCTTTGATTTGATTCTCAGCTTGACTGTTATTAATGTGTAGAAATGCTACTGGTTTGTGCACATTGATTTTCTAACCTGAGATTTTGCTGAATTTATTCATCAATTCCGGGAGTCTCTTGGTTGAGTCTTTGGGGCTTTCTAGATATAAGATCATATCATCAGCAAAAAGCAACAGTTTGACCTCTTTTTCCCCAATTTGGATACCCTTTAATTCTTTCTCTTGTCTCATGGCTCTGGCTAAGACTTCCAGCGGTATGTTGAATAGAAGTGGGGACAGTGGACACCCTTTTCTTGTTCCAGTTCTTAGTGAGAATGCTTTCAATTCTTGAAGAAGACCCCCAAAGCAATCAATGCAGCAACAAAAGAAACAAATGGGATCTGATCAAGTTAAAAAGCTTCTGCACAGCTAAAGAAACTATCACTAGAGCAAATAGACAACCTACAGAATGGGAGAAAATATTTGCTCTCTACACCTCCGACAAAGGTCTGATAACAAGAATCTACCTAGAACTCAAAATAATTAACAAGAAAAAATCAAACAACCTTATTTATAAATGGGCAAAGGAGATGAACAGAAACTTTTCCAAAGAGGACAGAATAACGGCCAGCAAACATATAAAACACTGTTCAACATCTCTAATCATTAGAGAAATGCAAATCAAAACCACAATGAGATACCACCTAACACCAGTGAGATTGGCCTCTATCAAAAAAATCCCCAAACAACAAATGCTGGCGAGGATGTGGAGATACAAGAACACTCTTACACTGCTGGTGGGACTGCAAATTGGTGCAACCTCTGTGGAAAAGAATTTGGAGATTCCTCAAAGAGCTACAAATAGAATTACCATTTGATCCAGCAATAGCATTACTAGGCATCTACCCAAAAGAGGATAAGACATTCTGTTATAAAAACATCTACACCTGAATGTTTATGGCATTACAATTCCCTATTGGTAGGTCGTGGAAACAACCCAAGTGCCCGTCAATTCATGAGAGGATTGTTAAAATTTGATATATGTTTACAATGGAATATTACTCAATTTTAAGAAATGACAGTGAGCTAGCACCACTTATATTATCTTGGATTGAGCTTGAGCCCATTATTCAAAGTGAGGTGACACAGACCGGAAGAATGGGCCCCACATGTACTCGCCATTAAATTGGTACTGAATGATTAACACTATGGTGCTCAAATGGTGGTGGTGTTCACTAGAGATTCAGGGGTTAAGGGGGTAGACCCACATCTGAGGGATGCAGTGAGCATTGTGAAGGGGAGAGGCATGCTTGAAATGTAGTTGGGGAAGGGAATTAGGGGTCTCAATAGGGGGAAGGAAATCTTCTAAAACTGATTTATGTGAATAGCTGTACAACTTGGTAAATTTACTAATAATCATTTAATTGTACACTTAAAATGGAGT
>CAUYRT010009770.1:0-34629 GCA_963574885.1 Lepilemur ruficaudatus | reverse complement strand
ACAAATCCATGCTCATGGATTAGAAAAATCAAAATTGTGAAAATGACCATACTGCCCAAAGCAATCTACAGATTTGATGCAATTCCTATCAAGATATTAATGTCTTTTTTCATGGAATTAGAAAAAAAATTCCTAAAATTCATGTGGAGCCAAAAAGAGCCTGAATAGCCAAAGCAAAAAGAACAAATCCAGAGGCACCACATTACCTGACTTCAAATTATACTACAAGGCTGTAGTAACTGAAAGAGCATGGTACTGGTATAATAATAGACACATAGATCAATGGAACAGATTAGAAAACCCAGAAATAAAGCCAAATACCTACAACCAACAAAGCAGACAAAAATATACACTGGAGAAGGGACATCCTATTCAATAAACGATGCTGGGAAAATTGGATAGCCACATGCAGAAGAATGACACTGGGTCCCTATCTCTTACGTATACACAAATTAACTCAAGATGGATGAAAGATTTAAATGTAAGACCTAAAACAATAAAAATTCTAGAAGAAATCTAGGAAAAATCTTCTGGACATTGGCCTAGGCAAAGAACTCCTAACTAAGATCCCAAAAGCAAATGCAACAAAAATAAATAAATGGGACTTAACTAAACTAAAAGCTTCTTCAAGCAATACAAGTAATCCATAGAGTAAATAGACAACCTACGGAATGGGAAAAAATATTCCCAAACTAGACATCTGACAAAGGACTAATACCCAGAATCTACAAGGAACTCAAACAATTCAGCAAGAAAAAAAATAAATAATCCCATTAAAAAGTGAGCGAATGACACGGAACAGACATTTTTCAAAAGAAGATGTACAAATGGCCAACAATCATTTAAAAAATGTTCAACATCACTAATCATCAAGGAAATGCAAATTAAAACTACAATGAGATACCATCTTACACTAGTCAGAATGGTCATTATTAAAAAGTCAAAAAACAAAAGATGTTGGTGGTGGATGCAGTGAACACTGCTGGTGGGAACGTAGTACACCCGGGGAAGGTGACCGAACAGCAAGGGACACAGTGCCCATCGGAGGTGGGGGACAGGTGAGATGGAGATGGACACAGGTCAGTGCAGTGGGACAGGGCGCTGACGGAGCCTCGGTCCCAGGAAGACCTCCAAGGACGGGAAGTAGGAGGCTGGGTCAGGAGGGGGCTTGGGGCGGAAGTGAAAGTGTGCGGCAACACCTGAGAAGAGGAAAGGTGTCTGAGCTGGGACAGGTCGGAGCCTCAGCTCCTCACTGCTGTTATGTGACAGCCTCTTCCTGCAGCCCCAGGAGTAGAAGCTTCTTGAACCTTCTCAAGCTTGACTGCGGCCAAGGAAGCTGAGGAAACAGTGCAGAAAGCAGAGCTGAGTGTAGCATGAGGCAGAATTCCCATCAGCGCCTCTAGCAATGCCACGGACTGCCGTGAGAGGGGACGAGTCCCATCAGTCAGGAAGTAGAGGCTGAGACTCTCAGCTGGGGTCTGTAGTGGGGACGCCCACACTGCGTGAGCCGCCGAGCTTCAGCCCTTAGAGTCCTATCCCGCTCTGGGTTCTAAAGGCACGGGGCGGGTCTACTTCTCCCTCCACTGCTCCTGGGAGGGAGGGATGATGTTGGTCTGGCCAGGCCAGTGCCCTCTTGACACCTTCCTCCACCCACCGTGGCCCCACCCATCCTGGTATTCTGAGACATCCTGCACATTCAGGTCCATTTCCTATTAAACTCAACCCATTAATGCCTCCCTTATCTTCAGAACGCCCGCACGAGGGTCTGGCCATTTTTTTCACCATAATTTTCAAATGGAAAAACTAAGGGTCGGAGAAGTTAGGATTTTTTCCCAAGATCACAAAGCCAGTGAGGGAGCAAATCTACACCCTGTAGCTCTGGGATGTGTCCCATCTATTCCACTCCACTCGGCGGGTCTGCTGCCCCCACCTTGAAGACCTCCTGCCCAGCCATGAGCAGATGCATCAATGTGTCAGCCACACCACTGAGTGGTCGCCACCTGGAGCTTGCAAGGATGGACCCTGGCTCCCCAAGTACCCCAAGTGTCACCTCTCTTCCTCAAGAACTGGCCCAGAGAACCCACATCCCAGCAGAGTGCCCTGGCCCTTCCAGCCAAAGGTCACTGCTCTTCCCAGCTCATTAATCCTCATGAAATCCTTGGAAGGCAGGTGTTCCTACCTACAGATGAAGGAGCTGAGGCTCCAAGAAGTGAAGTGACTTCCTCCAAGTCACAGCCAGGAGTATCCAGGCCGATCGAGAACCCAGGTCTCCTGATTCCCAAGCTAGTGTCTATTCCCTTCCCCACCCCACTTCCCCACTTGTCCCCCAAAGACTCTCTAGTCAGGTGACAAATGTCCAGACATGCGGACAGTCCAGGAGACTCAGTCCCCCTCAGGAGGAGTATCAATCTGCGGATACAAGTTCTCTCCCGGCCTTCCTCTTGGGTCTCTTTGGCAGCACCTTAAGACAGGTCTGGGCAAGGGCAAAACGACCTGAGGGTTGCTTAGCTCGGAGCTAGGAAGACAGAGTCACTTGCTGAAGATCTCTGGGAGCTGTCAGGGGACAGTGGAGTGGCCACATCCTAGGTGGTCCGGGGCCAGGGTTAGAACCACTGGAGGAGACTAATGAGGGCAGCAACGTAGGTTTTAGCTCCATCGGAGGAAGAATCCCAGTAGCAAGAATTGCTGCCCCATGACAGTGTTGTTCTGGGAAGGAGTGAGTCTGCGGTGGGGAAGGCAGCCACCCGGGTGCCCACGCCTCAGGGATGCCATGAAGAAATTCTTGCCACAGGTAAGAGTCAAACCAAATGATCCCAAACACCCTTTCTCGCCTGCGATCCTCCCGGTCCACAAAGGCAGCGTGTGCATCTCGAGCCCTCTCTCCCTCCTCCGCCACCCCGCCCACCAGTCTCACACTTGCATCTGCATCCTTTTTTATGACATGAATATTTAAATGTCATCTGATTGCATTATGTGTCACGAGTCAGGGGAAAAAATGAGTCCTGAAAGGCACCCCTCTGCCTGTCCCTCCTCCCTCCCTGTCTTTCAGGAGCCAGAAAAATAAATCCAGCCCCGAGTCACAGTCCCTGAAGGCCTCTGCCACCCCCACCCCTCCCGTCCCCCCAACACGTGCAGACCAGCTGCGCCTGAGCAGCAGCAGCGAGAAGGGGCAGTTTGCTGGTCACGGGCAGTGGGGCCTGGTGACTCTGAGGTTTTTGTCACACAGAAGGTCCCATGTCACAGTCATGAGCCTCCTTTTTATGACCCCTTCCCCAGCACGTGCCCCAGACGTGGCCCCATCACCATCCACCTATGCCAGCCCTTCCTCTCTTTGTGTTGACCCCAAGCTAGAAGCAGACGTAGCATCCTGTCCCCAAAGTTCACCCTATCGTCAGTGACATGATCCCAGCATCCTGGTAAACAGGTGTGGCTAAGCCGGGAGGAAAAAGGTTGACCGTGCACACAGCAGTAGTCGGGGGGCCTCCCCACAGGACGGCAGCCGCAGGAAGGGAGCCCAGGACTGAATGCCCCAACCCCTCTCTCCTCCCGCCCTCCTATCCCCTGCCCATGGGCCAAACCCAAGTGGCAGCCAGAGGCAGAGGTCAGAGGTGCTCATGGAGGTCAGGCCTGGACACGGAGCAGGGTGGCCAGCAGTGGGGACAGGACCTGGAGGACGAATTCGGAAGACCCAGCACGCCCAGTCTGCCACTCCTGCCAGCTCTCCCCTGCCCCCACCCAAAGCCTTTCTTCTCTCTCAGCCCACCATTGCTGGAGAAAAACCAATTCCTCTCACTTTCTCATGCAGAACAGTTTGGCCAATTTTTCATTCTTATTATTTTAGTTCCTGTCATCGCGATGCCCTCAGGATCTGACCTTCTAGCCCAGGCAGCTTAGCAAGGTATTTCCCTAAACAAAGACCCTAAAGGGAATTGCCCTCCCAAGCTGTTACATAAGCTGTTTCCTCCCACCTTAGCTGCAAAAGGAGGAAGGAAAGGAGGTGTTCTCTAAGAAGCAGAGGGATGGGCTTTTGGGCCCCTGCCAGGCCCCTGTGGCCTTAGGGTGGCAGCTGAAGCCCTGTCTCCTCCCACCTGCTCCCCAGGAAAAATGCAGAGCTCTCTTGGGTCCCCCATCCCCAAGATCACCACCTGCAGGGCTACCATTCCTTCCCATCCAGAGCCAGCCATGATCCCAATAGCCCTACTCCTGTCCTTGGGGGGTTGTCCCCTGCAGCTCAAGGGGCAGCTCCACCCTGGAGGATGGAGCCTCCTACCTCCCGCTCCTCCCGCCTCCAGGACCCGGGCAGCAAACGGGGCTGACAACAAAGGCTTCCCGCTGGGGCCTGAGGCCTCTCCTCCAGGAGCCACTTTGCCAGCTAAATACCACCCTCTCCATATTTGACAATGACCTTTTTAAGTCTCCACTTTCCCACCTTGGTATTTAGAGAGCAACCTGGTCTCTGGGGAGGGAAGGCAACTGAATACTTATTCATGGCACTTCAGAAGGCTGGCCCCAAAAAGAGAAAAGGCTCACCTCTCCCCTCTGGAGGCTGATGCAGCCGGAGCCATAATTCTTCCTGCCCTGCAGCAGCGACTTCGACAGATGCCCACCGTGCTGCATTTTGACAGCTGTCACTCAGACTTCCCAAGCCAGTGTGTGCGGTGCATGCCCACACCAGCTGGTGAGCATGTCCATGCATGTCCTTGCACATGTGTGCATGTGCCAGTGGGGGTGGGGGGAATCCCACCTGTGTGAGCACAGGGAGAGGGGCTGTGAGTGTGGACACAGGGCCACAGGTGTGTATGGGACATGTGGGGCATGTCCATCCATGTGTATGTGTGTGGGGACCATGGATGTGCTACGGGCTCACCTGTTGGGGGATTGGAGGTACCATCACATATTTGTGCACAGTGGGCGCAGGGATGTCTATGGGCACATAGACAGGCACAGGGCTGCGTGTGATTCCAACGCTACTGAGTCATCGGGGCCCACAGGACAATCCCTGCAACAGGGGAGCTGGCCCCAGCAGGGAGATGCCTGTGGTTCTCTAGGCAGAGGCTACACCAGGTGGGAGGTACTCTGCTCCACCTTCCCCAAATCCCTGCACACATCTGGCCTGTCATCTGAGCCCAGGCCCCAGCCACCACTCACTCCTGCCACCATTTCCCTGGGTCTTGCTTCCCCTTTCACCCACTGCTTGTCTACAAGGAGCTTTCCAGAGCGGGCAGCATGGCCCTCCCAGGTCTGGGGGACTCTGGGCTGCCCACCCTGCCTTCCATCCACCTGACCAGTCTCAACCTTCCGTCTGAATCTGCCCCTGGACCGGGCAGGTTGGCTCCATGTCCAAGAGCTGATTTCCAGCCGTACCCCGGCAAGTGCCCCAGGGCCTAGCACAGCACCGGGCATGGAGCGGGCACTCCACAAACATGCAGAGAATTCACAGATGCAGCCCATGAGCGCACGTTCTAGGCAGAGAGGAGCTACGGTGTGCACAGCGGGCTGCGTCCGGGAGCTGCGGCAGCGCCGGGAGACACCGGCAGCACAGGTAGCTGGATGTGCAAGTGTGGCACTTGATCTTTGGGATTATTAATTTTGCTTTTGGCACAAGAAAAACCCACACGATCAGATATTGTGATGTCTCCGGGGGTTGTGAACGGATACAGCCTTCCGGGTGGAAAATTCTCACAGTTTATGCTAAAGTCTCTCCAATCTTAAAAACAGCGTTAATGGTAATGTTAACAGCCGCGAAGCCACCTTTCTTCTTGCTTTCAAGATCAGGGCTGTAAATTTTGACTTGGGATTGCATTGAGGAGCCTGTGGTGTTGCCCGGATCCCCCAACAGGACCGAAACATGAAGTTCCCCGGCTGCAGGGAAACACTGGCTGCTGCCGTTCCAGCTGGAACAACATTCTTAGGAAATCCCTTCGGTAAAAGGAAGCTGCCTCACCCGAGGTGACGCCCCTCCCCAGGGACAGCTCCCATCCGGTGACTCGCCGCTGCAGGGGTACAAGGCTGGGCTCCCTTGCCTTCAACTCGGAAGGACCACCCCAGGTCCAGGGCCCCCCAGTGGGATCAGCCGAGGCTTTCGGTGCCACTGCATCCAGTGCGGTCCCTCCCTCTGTGCTGTCCTAGTCTCTCATCCCCTCGGCTGTTGTCCCCACTGCACCTGCCACCAGCAGGTCTCCATCTCAGAGTCTGCGTCTGGGGAAGTGGACCTCGGACAGGCATCACCGCTGAATAGGTGCAAGATGGATTTAGGGGACTGCAGGGACGGCCTGAGGACAGCGTGTACAGTGGGAGAGACAGGAGGAGCAGGAGGAGGAGGATGAGGAGGAGGAGGGAAGGCAGGGAGGGCATGGACGATGAGCTCCAAGGATGGATGAGCTTCGACCAAAGGAGGATTGGCCCGAGAGATGGAAAGAAAATCAAAAGACCCTGTTGTCAGAAAGTCAAAAGTGGAGAATATTTCAAGGAGGAAGTGGTTGAGAGCATAGAACTCCACGGAGAGTTCCAATAAAATAAAAACTAAAAAAATAGTCATCAGATTAGCAACTGGAGGTGACCCATGACATTAACCAGAGAAGTCGGGTGGGGAGGCGAGGGGCTGGAGGCAGATGCCCTCGGGTGAGCAGCAAGAGGAGGGGCTGAGGTCACTCTTGGAAGAAGTGGAAGCCCGAAGAAAGCTGGCTCCATGGCTGTTAATGTTAACATCATCACTATTTGTCAGATCAGAGAGACTTCCACTCAGAAGGCTGTATCCATTCACAGCCCCCAGAGACATCTCAATATCTGATCGTGTGGGTTTTTCTTGTGCCAAAAGCAAAATTAATAATCCCAACCACTTAAACAAGAGAGATCCATTACTTTGAACTAAAAGGACACTTGTCACTATAGGAACACCCTACACACGAGTAAAAATAGAGTAGCAGCTGGTGACAGCCTCAGCAGACTATTGGGGTCTCCCTGAAGGACCCACTCCCTTTTGGTCATTGTTGCAGGAGTTATTTATCTGCCATTTGGCCTTGGAGGGCAGCCCGGAAAGCAAGCTCGAGGCTACCATTCTTATAGCAAGGTGACATGTGGAACTGCAGGCCCCGACCAAGGGACTCCCAGACTGCCCTTGTTTGGGTCAGTTTTGTGGTTTCTGTAGAACTGGAAGACGGCCACTTGCCATTAGCCAGCCCAAGCATGCGGTCAACTGCTCCTCCCACGCCGATAGGCAGGAAAGGGTGTGGAAGGCAGCTTCAGGCAATACGGAAAGTCTGGGCAGCGCTGATGAGGAAGCCGGGTAGAGGAACCAGTAAGAGCCCGGGCGCTGGTGTCAGGCAGACTGTGTGTGAATCCTGGCCTCGCCCCTGCATCAGTTACAGCCGCTGAGAACTGATTCAAACACACATGGTTTGTTAGCTGTCATAAGAGAAGTCTGAGAGAATGTAGGTCAGGCCTGGTATGGCGGATCTGCCCATGCGTCAGAAAATCCAGTTCTCATCTTTCTATTTGGAAATTCTTGGCTTCCATTTGCAGGGTTGCTTCATGGTCCAGTATGGCTGAAAGAACTCCAGCCATCGTATCTGCATTCCAGGCATGAAAAATGAGAACAAGAGGGCAAAAAGGACTGGGTCCTTAGAACACTTCTGCCTACATGTCACCGGCCAGAACTTAATCACATGGCCACATCTAACTGCAAGGAGGCTGGGAAACAGACTCTTTCATCTGGGCAGTTTGCACCAAATAAAATAGGGTTCTAAACCAGACACGGTGCACATCTGTATTCCCAGCTATTCCCAGCAGTGATCCTCCTGCCTCAGGAGGCTGAGGCAGGAGGATCACTTGAGCCCAGGAAGCAGCATAGTGAAACCCAGAGACCCTGTCTCTACCAAAAAATCATAGTAATAGGGTTCTGTTTGTAATGAGGAAGGGGAGAATGCGTGACAGGGCAACCAACTGTCAGTCCCTCCAGAGCCTGTGACCTCAGGCAATTTACTCACTCTCAGGGCAGTGGTAATAATGACCCTTTATTGTTGTGTTGTTGTATTTATTGTTGGTACCACCAACAGGGGTCAAAAACTCAGATGTCCACAGAGTTCAAGAAGATGATTTAAATAAAAGACGGTTGGGAGCGGTGGGGACCCCGTCTCACCAGAGTGGCGAGCTCTGTTTGGAGAGGGAGGTCCCTACTCAACTCCAGCCTCCCGTGAGGGTCTTTCAATTTTTTTTAAGGAAACTGAAAATCAGGATTATATATAAAATATCTCTGATTTTAAATTTCACAATAATTTACTTTTTTTTTTTAACCTGTGAGAGTCAAAACACACACACGCACACACATATCTGTTGGCTAAATATGGCCCTGGGGTGTCAGCTGCTCTGGCCTCAGGACAACAACGCCATCCCTGTTCACCTTTCCTCCAGGAATCCTGATTTCTTTTCAATCTGGTACATACCCTTTCCCCAGCAACAAAGGCCTATCTGGGCAAAGGGCCGCGTTGACACGTCATCCAAAAGTTTATAATGACCAGATCTGGGTTCTGTGGGTCTGAGTGTATGCACGTGCTTGCTGAGCGTTTGAAACAAGTCTTGCAGATCACTACACTGCCCCCCTGCTTTATTGCAAACATCAAACACTGGGTACAACCGAATAAACATCACGGTGCGATTCTGCATGTGTTTGAATCCTTTAAGCAAACAAGTGCAGCAAGTCAACAAAAATTTGGATCGGGACCTGAGTGTTGGCCACAACTTAGGTGTGAGCCTCTAGCCACGTGACTTAATCAATCTTCTTTGGTAAACCATATGGGAAATTGATGTTGTGTCTTCCAGCTTCCTCTGGCGTGCTTCAGGTTAACTCTCGTTCTTCAATAGCCTTACAGACTCAAGCTCATTTACAGACTTAGTTTGTGCCATTTGCTTATGATTCCTTATCTTAATGCTCAGATTGTCCCTGCTTGGTCATCGTAAGGGGGTGTGGGGAGCTCCCTTTGGGCTGGCCTCTGCTTACATTCCAGTTTTCCTGCAGGCGTCTTTAAAGGCATCCTTGCCTTCCAACACCAAGATATCTCCATTCCGAGATCTAGCACAGCTTACCCTTCAGGGAGCCCCTGCTTCCTTGTGGCACAAAGTGATTTAAAGAACTAATCCACGGTCCGTGGGACTACACGGTTATATCATGACACCTGGGCCAGATGCGTCAGCCCATAGGCAGCCTGAGTTATTTCAAGGATTAAGCAGAACGTTAAAGTCCTAAATTCAAGCTGTTCTTTGCGATTCAACTCCAGAGCTTCTAAATTCTTTCCTATCATGCTTTAATACATGTTCCTCAATTTCTATTCTCCTTTTCCTTTCTGAGCTCTAGCTAGCTCTTCTCCCTTTTATATACGACACGCTCATCTCAGATTCAACATATCACACTAAATGTTGTCACACCAAACCATGTGTTGAATTATGATGCTGCCCGAAGCTCGAGAAACATCAACACTCAGATGCCAATCTGTTAATATTCCTTTGGGCCAATGGGCCCACGCTTCTGAGGCTCCTGCATTTAACTTCTCTACTTTATTCAATTTATTAGGAGCAGCTTTTGTAACTGATGGATTCAGGATGGTTTTTAATGGTGCCAGTTTTACTCAAGGCTCTGAATCTTCCCTGGATGAGATTGGACCTTGTCCACATGTCTCATAAAGGAATACTCGTGAGGTGTGTGTCTGTGTATAATCACACGACTACAAAACTTTACGCATTTAAAATTGTCTCAGACCCAGTGCATTGCATATGGCCGGAACAGCACCAGGACAGACAGCATCGGATATTCCAGGCAGGCTGTGTGTGTTGGCAGCTGGAGAACTCCAGCAAGTTTGGATTTTGCTAGTGGCATCTGCTCTAACAAAACCAGAGTGATGGTTTCAAACATAAATCAGATCGTGCCTGTCCCCTACTTTAAATCCCCAATGGCTTCCCATCCCCCAGTAGTTAGGGTAAAACCCCAACTTCCCGTGCTGGCTTAAACCCTGTGAAGCAGCAGCCCCGGGTCTGCCTCACCGGCCTCTGTCCTGCGCCACGCCCCGCCACGTGCTCCAGTCGCCAGAGCACCTTTGCTGGGACCCTCGGAGCTCACTCCTGCCGCAAGCACTTTGTTGCCTCTGCCTAGTGGGCTCTTCCCTGAAACCACACATGGCCACCACTGTGTTGTCTGTCAGTGTCACCTCCTAAGGGACACCTCCCTCATCACCTAAAGTGGCCCGTTGGTCCCTCTCTGTCTCACCACTGTGAATTCTCTGCATGGCCCTCATAATTCCCTGAGGCTTCTCTGGTTTCTCTGTTGTATTTGTCGGCTTCGTCCCCACTAGAGTCTAAGGGCAGGGATCTCGGGGGTCTTGTGCTCTGCCCTTTCCCCAGCACCTAGCACAGGGTCTGCGAATGGTGGGTGTCCCAGAAATATTTGTTAGATGGATGGACTGTCGGAAGAAAGCAAGAAGGCAAGAGACACAGGAAGGAAGAGCCATGCCCTGCTGTTGTCGGCTGTGCGGGGAGGGGTGCAGACATCAGGACGCAGCCTTCAAGCTCCCTTCTTCCAGCCTGGCCAAGGTCACCGTGCCCATGCCCAGCCCTGCCTGCCAAGAAAGTTGCCCCAGAGGCATAGAGAGGGCACATGCTGCCCTCTGCTTCACTCTCCCTCGAGCTGGGCTGGTCTCTGACAGCAAGTGGTGGAGCGGAGGCTCAAGGAGCCAGCTCCATCCATCACTCGGAGGAAAGAGCCACAAATTCTGAGGTCTCTGTCTGCACCTGTCACACTCAAGGGTAAATGTGCCGCGGCCGTGGTGCAGAGCCACTCCTCCCTGCTGACAGCTGTGCTGGCTCAGGGACTTGCCCAGTGACGAATCTGTTGTCTGCTCAGCAGCATCCACTGACCGAGGCTGGGGCCAGGGCCGGGTGGCTGCGGAGTTGGAGAAATTTATAGCCAAGTACTCCTTGGATGAACTTTGCTGGGGACAAGACAGACGAGTCCCATTGTGAATGCCCAGTCAAGGGTAGGGGCTGCCCCAGCAGGAAACACTGTCACCGTCACCCAGCAGTGCCACCCTAGATGGACTGGGCAGGGTTTGGGGCAAGTCTCAGGTCCCCTACCCTCTACCCAGCTCAGACCTAGACCCCCAGGGGCTCCTCACGCTGTCCCCTGCAGACCTGAATTTAAGGGACAGACCACTTCCACTCCACTTGAACTTGAGTGGTGGTCAAGGGCATCTGCTTTGCAGTGAGGCAGACCCTCATGTGAACTCCAGCTCCTCTCTATACTCACCGTACGACGCTGAGCCAGCTATGCCTCTATCTCCTCCTCCAAGAAATGAGGTGACAAAAAGGTCTTCGTGAGGATTACGTGAATTTCACATGTGTGAAGTGCTCACACCGTGCCTGGTGGGAAATAAGCACTCGAAAATGACATTTGTTGCTGTCATTGTCAAGATGTCGCTGTTGTTGTCATCATTGTTGCCTGCACCAGAGTCTATCTTCCCAGCCCCAAACACACGAACTGGGAGGAGGAGGCACAGTCGCCTTCGATGTTGCTGGTATGGGAGAGGAGGCTGAGAGGCAGAACTCCCCGTCCTTGGTCACAAGCTCCTGCAGCTGGAGCCTGCTTTGAAGGAGGGTGACAGGGGAAGAGCTGCAGTCCTCCAGGACTCTCCTGCAAGGCCCAGAGAGCAGCCCCATGACAGCATCCGATGGTCCCAGGAGCACAAAGACTTCTCAAGGTGTATGTGTCCTTCAGACAGCAGCAGACAGAAAGGATGCCTTCGGGCCACCCCTGCACTGCCCTCCTGCTTGCAGCCATACCGCTTCCCCTGTGGTCAGCCTGCCTTCCCACCACACCCTGCCCACCTCAACCAGGCCTGCCTTTTGCTCAGACCAATCCGTCTTCTTCCTCCCCCACCCATCCATCAAAACTTACCCCTCTCCTGTCCTGCCTCAGGCATGCTCTAAGTGGCAGCAGTTAATTTCACCAAGCAAGACACAGTGATGCCCGCCCGCCCCAGGTAACGCGGACACATTTTCACGGGGCTCTTCCAGACTCACAGCTTTAATCAAAGGCGCGGTGGCAGGGCAGTGGAGTGAGATTTGGGGCCTGGCAGATGGTCAGTGCCACTACAGTCATAGCTGGCAGGGGCTGCCTCCTTGGGGTTTTCTCTGCTTCCCCTCCTTCCTCGTGTGAGATGCAAAGTTAGAGAACCCCTTGGGTGGACACCAAGCCACAACCTGGCCCAGCCACATGAGGCACTTCTTGCCCCCAGAATCCATGGCCACAGTCCATCCACTCAGCCCAGGCTCTCTGGGGCTTTTCTTGGTTGAGGATCAGAGGCAGAAGGGGTGAGTGGAGCTAGGCCCAGGCAGCTCTGGGCCTGGGGGAGCTATAGGCCAGCTTCTAGCCTAGTCAGCCTGTCTGTCCCCGGCAGGACAGGCCTGGTGGCTTTAATGAGGATCCACTGCCCCCAAAGACTCCATGGTCACACCGAGGCAGAGCAATGACCAGCTGTTCATGCAACAGGAACAATTAACATCTCCAGAGTAGACAACCTTGTGGCAGTCCCCAGTTGCCACTCCTCCCAAGCCCATGGCCCGCCCTCCCTCTTACAAAGTGGGCACAGGGTTCCCCCTGGGCCAGGCAATACCACATGCAGCTCTTTCTGAGCTGAGTCCATCGCCAGAAACCCTTCGGTCCAAAGGACCCAAGAGCATTCAAATCAGTGCAACCTAACTCCACCTCGTCCCCCAGCCCCAGGAGAAGCCTGGAGACAACCCTTCCCTTACCATTGAAGCATGTATTTGTATTTATTTATTCTTTTATTTCAAAATATTAAGGGGGTACAAATGATTTTGTTACGTGGATACCCTATATAATGTTTAAGTTAGACCTTTTAGCGTGTGCAGTGGGCATCACCAGAACAGTGTGCAGCGTACTCAGTAGGTAAGTTTTTACCCCTCACCCCTCCCACCCTCCCGCTTCTTGCATTCCAATGACCCTTACACCTCCTTGTGCCCGTGTGTGCCCGTGTGTGCCCGTGACTGAGCCCCCAATTATTAGAGAGCACATGTGGTGTTTGTTTTTCCATTCCTGAGATACTTCACTAGAATAACGGTCTCCAGTTCCATCACGTTGCTGCGCGTTTATCGGGAGCCTCCTGCATTTCCCGCAGCCAGGCAGACCCTTCCTGGCAACCAGAGCTCAGTCTCCTCGCTGGTGCGATGGAGAGAGGATTCGGCCTGACACTGGAGAGTCGTTCCGCTCTCCCAGGTCCTGCTGGAACTCGTCTTAAACAACCCAGTTCCTGCAAACACTCAAAGGGATCCTCCTCCCCCCGACCCACCCCGTGCTAGTGTCTGGGAAGAATTTTTCTGACTTTTGAAGCCACTACGCCATTTATTAAAATTTTTGGTTCGATTCCATGCTTGGATTGCACACCTGTTTAGAACGGCAAAGGTAAAAAAATGCTGCCAATTTGCTGCCAATTACCAAGTGCCAGACAGGACATGCAGTCCCTAGAATCCCCATACGTAGCTGATGGAAATGCAAAAGGGTACAGTCACCCTAGAAAACAGCCTGCCCATTTCTGAAAAGGTTTATTATACGACCCCGCAATCTCGTTCCTAGCTGTTTCTGTACCAGAGAAACGAAAACTTGCATTCACACAAAAACCTGTGCACAGATGTTTATAGCGGCACTGTTCGTAATTACCCAAAACTGGAAACAACCCAAATGTCCTTTAACAAGTGAATGGATAAGCAAAATGTGGCACAGCCGTATAAGGGAATATTACTCAGCAATAAAAAGGAGCAAACTATTGACGCACACAGCACCACGACGACTTTCGAATGCATTATGTTGAGTGAAACAAGCCAGTCGTAAAAGGTCCCAAGCTGCCGGTTCCATTTGAACATTCTGGAAAAGGCAAAACTACAGGGACAGAGAACAGATCAGTGGTTGCCAGGGGGGTGGGGACCGGGAGGGACTAATTTCAAAGTCCCAGCATGAGGGAGCTCCTCGGCCTGCTGGAATTGTCCTATACCCTGTTTGTGGTGATGGTTCCAAGAATCTATGCATGTGTTTAAACACATAGACTTGAACAGGGGAAAAAAGTTAATTTTACTGTATGTAAGCTAAAAATTTTTTAAATAAGGGGACAATTATCTTTTTAAAAAGGAGAAGAATCCATGCTTGCAAGCTCAGGAGGCAAACTGCCTGAGTTCAAATCCAAGGACTGCCACGTGAGTGGTCACCTCTTGGTTTGTGACTGCTCGGCAGCCACTCCCCTCTGGTGACATGCCGTGATTTTCCTCCTGCCACTCCCAGTCCATGGCACTGGGGAGGACTGGCTCTCCCCTTGCTGGAATGGCCACATAACCAGGGCTAATCAGCATATTCCCTCCCCCAGCCATCGTGCTTGCTTTACAAGGTGGCACAGGGTCCACACTGGCACAATATTAGTCAAACACAGGCCTTCTTCGCGGGTGGAGGGAGGGGTCTCTTTCCCTCTGGGATTGCTAAAGGCCAAGCAGTGCACACATACTGTTCTCCACACTTGACACTTATGAACTCACCTAATCTTCACAGCAGCCCCGAAAGGGAAATACTACTCTTATCCTCATTTCACATACAAGGAAACTGAGGCCAGAGAGGCTGATTAACTTGCCCAGGGCCACACAGCATGTAAGGAGCAGAGCCAAGCTTCAACCCAGATAATCTGACTTCAGAATCAGGGCCTATAACCTCCACACCTAATTTTCTCCTTGGGGTGTGAGTCCAGGATGTCAGTAGGCACATGGAGGTGAGCAGGGGAGACGGGAATTCCTGAAATCATTTGAGCTCTTGGGTCCAGACACCCGGGGACCTCACAGGGACATGAGAAATGAATTATCTTTTGTTCATGAGCCCATAGAGTTGCATTTCTGCCACAAGCAAATGAAAGGGTCTTGAGTCATACTGTCACTCTGGCTGGGTGATGTTGGGCAAGGTATGTAACCTCTCTGCCTAGATTTTCTTGTCTGTAAAATGGGAAAAACAATAAAGTTCGCATCATTGTGGTGTTGTGAAGATTTTATCAGACAGCACATGGGAAGTGCTTGACACAGTGTCAGGCACAGAGTAAGCAGTGGATAATGGTCACTGCTGCTGCTGGCTCTCCAAGTTCGTCTCATAAGTCACCTTCTGCCCATTCCTGTCACCAGTCTGGAACTGCATTCATTTCTTCATTTAATCAATAACTATTTATTGGGTGTCTACTAGATAGCAATCACTGTCAGAGCAAGGAGAGGCCTCAGAGATAGTTAGATGTAATCTCCCCATTTTACAGATGGGAATACTGAGGCCCAAAGAGAGGAAGGTTCTCATTCAAGGTTACACAGAAGGTTGAGGATGGAGCTCCCAGACCAGACTCCTCTCACCATGCCAGGCCACATCTATAGCTGGCGGTGCTTGTATTCCCACACAGAGCTGCCAGTGGAGGTCACTCAGATCCTTTCCAGGAGAGCAAGGGCAAGGACACACACTGCCCCGGCTGAAGGGCAGGTCTCTGGGCATAGCAGACAGAGAGGGCTCTCTGCCCACACAAGTCACCATCACCAGGATGCTCTGCAGCGATGCCAGGAGGCTGCTGGCTGTGGCAAGGACCTCTGAGAGAGAAAAATCTGCAGGAAGCCCCTCCTTCTTTGTCCCTCTGACCAGTCTTGGAGTAGGCCGGCAGGCTCTGCTCACCATACCTGCCCTCCAACTTCCCAGGCTGGATCCTGGTACCCCAGGACCCGCCAACCACTCCATGCCCCCCACCAGACCCCTCTGTGACCACACACCATGACAGGCACAGAGGAGACACCCAGGGCCAGGAATATCCCTCCCGACAGAGGCTGTATCCACACCTTATTGCCTCTGCTCTCTCCACACCCCTAAGACATGAAGAACCCCCATCCTACCTTTCTGTCCCTGGCCAGCTCCCAGCCTGGTGCTGCACTTTCAGGTTTCTCCCTTCATGAGAACTCGGGATTGGTGACAACTATTAATATAACACGTACTAAACACCATTATAAGCCTTGCAACAACCTTACGTGTAAGGTACTATGATTATCCCTATACTACAGATGAAGAAACTGAGACCCAGAGAGCTTAAGAATGAGCCAGGCAGCAGTCCAGCTCTGGCCTCTCTCTGCAGCCCTCCCTCCGTGACATGGTTCGTGCTCTCTGCCTTTTGCTGAGTTCCTTTGGAAAAGAGCCTGCGCCTGTTCTGCTGGAGAAGACAGGGAAAAAGGGAGCGCCTGCACCTTGGCAGGACTGGCGTGGTGCCCACCGTGGAAGGGGAAGTATCAGAGAGCAGAACCTGAGTGAGAAGCCCCCGAGGGAAGCCGCTGTCTCCCATCAGTGCCGACAGCATCTCTCTCTGGCACCTCAGCCCTCGGGCTGGGAGGGTGGGGGCTTCTGTGCACGTGAAGGAGGCTGTTGTTTCTTTGTGACGTTTGCAAAGTTTGCCCCCTGATGCTACAAAAGTGCCCAAACTTAGTCATACTAACTGCCACCCTTTGTGGGGTGCTTGCAGCTACTAGGCGCTGGCATTTTGCTGACCACCAATAACCCCTCCATGGCTTGTGAGTGGCAGAGCAGGAACTGAGACTCAGGTCTCCCTGACCGCAAAGCTCGCCGTCTTACCCGTTCCACCCCCTGCCTCGCCTCTGCCAGCTCTGTCTTCCATCATCCAAGAAATTGGCCACATACCCAGCAGCAGTGGGAAGCTGACAGCAGGTTCAAAGACCCAGGCCTGTGGCCCGACACTATAATGATCTAGATCCATCTAAAACTGCTGGGCCAGGCACAGTGGCTCATGCCTGTAGTCCCAGCACTTTGTAAGGCCAAGGTGGGAGGATCACCTGAGCCCATGAGTTTGAGGTTACAGTGACTGCACCACCGCACTCCAGCCTGGGTGACAGAGCAAGACCCTGTCTCTAAAAACAGCTGCCTCCTCAGGTAGGTGGACATTAGAACAAACGTATAAAACAAGCTCTTGGACGAAATGTTTGCTGCCACATCATTCCAAAGACCAAAAATAAAATTTCAAAACCAACCCCGCATTACAAAGCATCAACAATGTAGAGCGTAGTTTAAATATTAATGCCGAACTTTTCCTCCATTATTCATGAGATTATATGTTCTAGATGATGTGGTCCATAAGGGACAGTGCCAGAAATACACTTAGGCCACACACACACACGCACACACACACGCACGCACACACACACACACACGCACACACACACACACGCATGTGCACACACACACGCATGTGCACATCCACGTGTGGCTCACACAGTCAATCAGGAGAGTTTCTGGAGAGTTTCTTCTGTGCCAGGCACTGTGCCGAGTGCTTTCTAGGCAACCCTCATTTCATTGTGCTTTGCTTTATGCCCTTGTAGATACCGTGTTTCTTTACAGATTGAAGGGCGGTGGCAGCCCTGCGTCGAGCAAGTCTATCGGCGTCATTTCTCCAGCAGCAGGTGGTCACTTCGTGTCTCTGTGTCGCAGTTTCGTAATTCTCGCAATATTTCAGACTTTTCCGCTATTATTATATCCGTCGTGGTGATCTGTGATCAGTGATCTTTGATGTAACTATCGTAATTTTTTCGGGCACCATAACTGTGCCCTCATAAGACGGCAAACTGAACCGATAAATGTTGTGAGGGTTCGGACCGCTCCCCGGACTGGCCGTTCCGCCTGCCTCTCTCCCGCTCCTCGGGCTCTAACCAGCCTCAATTCTATAAAGGCTGAGAGAAGTGGAGAAGCTGCAGCAGAAAAGTCCGAAGCTAGTGGAGATCTGTTCATGAAGTTTAAGGAAAGAAGCCGTCTCCGTAACTCACAGGTACAAGTGAAGCAGCAAGTGCTAATGCAGATGCTACAAGGGATTATCCAGAAGATCTAGGGAAGAGAAAGATGAAGGTGGCTACACTAAACAACAGATTTTCAGTGTAGACAAAACAGCCTTCTACTGGACACAGATGCCATCTAGGACTTCCATAGCTAGAGAGAAGAAGTCAATGTTTGGCTTCAAAGCTTCAGAAAACAGGCTGAATCTCCTGTTAGGGGCTAATGCGGCTGGTGACTTTAAGTTGAAGCCAATGCTCACTTACCATTTCCAAAACTAGGGCCCTTAAGAATTACGCTAACTCTACTCTGTACTCTATAAATGCAACAACAAAACATGGATGACAGCACAGGTGTTTACAATATGGTTTACGGACTATTTTAAGCCCACTGTTGAGACCTACTGCTCAGAAAACAAAGGATTCCTTTCAAAATACTACGGCTCACTGACAATGTACCTAGTGACTCAGAAGCTCTGATGGAGATGTACGAGGAGATTAATGTTGTTTTCATGCCTATTAATGAACATCCATTCTACAGCCCACGGATCAAGGAATAATTTCAACTTTCAAGTCTTATTATTTAAGAAAGACATTTCATCATAAGACCATGGTTGCTATAGATACTGATTACTCTCATGGATCTGAGCAAGGCAAACTGAAAACCTTCTGGAAAGGACCCACCATTCTAAATGTCATTAAGAACATCCAGGATTCACGGGAGAAGGTCAAAATATCAACATTAACAGAGTCTGGAAGAAGTTGACTCCAACTCTCCCGGATGACTTTGGAGGGATCAAGACTTCCATGAAAGAAGTCACTGCAGATGTGGTGGGAATAGCAAGAGAACTAGACTCAGACGCGGAGCTTGAGGATGTGACTGAATCGCTGCAATCTCATGATAAAACCTGAATGCACGAGGAGTTGCTGCCAATGGATGAGCAAACAAAGTGGCTCCTTGAGATGGAATCTACTCCTGGTGAAGATGCCGTGAACATTGTTGAAACGACAACAAAGGATTTAGAATATTCCACAAATTCAGTTGATAAAGCGGCAGCAGCGTTTGAGAAGATGGACTCCAAGTTTGAAAGAAGGTTCGCTGTAGGTAAAACGCTATCAAACACCACCCACGCTACAGAAAAATCTTTTGTGAAAGGAAGAGTCAATTGATGTGGCAAACTTCGCTGTCGTTTTATTTTAAGAAATTGCCACAGCCACGCCCAGGTCCAGCACCCACCACCCCGGTCAGTCAGCAGCCATCAGCATCGAGGCAAGACCCTCCACCAGCAAGAAGACTATGATTCACTGAAGCCTCGGATGATCATTAACATTTTTTAGCAATAAAGTGTTATTAATAATTAAGGCATATACCTTTTTTAGATATAATGCTATTGCACACTTAATAGACTATAGTATAGTGTAAACATAACTTTTACATGCACAGAGAAACCAAAAAATTCATATGACTTGCTTTATCGCAATATTCAATTTATTGTGGTGGTCTGGAATTGAACCCGCAATATCTCCGAGGGGTGTGTGTGTGCGTATACACATATATATATATCTCTGAGATAATACATATATTATCTCATTGAGTCTCCCAAAAACCCAAAGAGGTAGGTCCCATTATTATCCCCATTTTATAGAATAAGAAGTCGCAGTGGTTAGTTTCCTTAGGTCGCACAGTAAGTCAACAGCAGAGTGGAAACTGAGACCAAAGCTCTTTGTTCCCTGTGTCACACGCCAAAGCTATGTCCATATTTTAAAGGATGCATGTTTTGCTCTCATTTTAAGCTCTCAGAACAGTTAGAGCATTTCCCAAGAAAGTTGGGGAAGTCTTTTCAGAGATAGTGCCAAGGGACAGCTTTGACCCACCAAAATCTTCACCAATATCTCGCCCTCAGAGCTACTGTAACATAATAACAACAGCATTCTTTCATGTGGACAAGTGATGTTTTCCAAATTATGTGTAAATTATAAATAAAATCATCTTTATCAAATTTTTTGTTATTTTGATTTGTAACGTACAACCCAAGTTAAAATTATGTGCTTTCCATGAAAGTGTAGCTGCAACACAAATCCCCTATCCCTATCCCAGATGGTTTCCCAACAACTGGTTACCCCAATCCCTCCCATGAAGGAGCCTGGAGCCACCTGCGGGGGTGTGCATGCAACGGAAGCCTGCCAGGGCAGGGCCGGGCTGCAGTCGCAAATGCATACTGCTCTCGACTTTTGAACGTCTGAAGCCACCCCCAGGGGTTTTCTGTCTCACCCAACCAGGACTGCTGCAAAAAGAACACTGGAGAAGCGCCTCACCATGAACAAAAGTAAGGCAGGGGCAAGGCGCTAGGTCAGGGGTTGGGGAAGGCTTCAGACCAAGATATGTCACAGCCACGTTTAAGAAGTCCCCAGCAATGACTTTGAGCTGGGACCTTCTGTTCCTTCTGCTCACTCAGAAATGTGTTGCTGCTTTCTTTGCTTGGTTTTGTTTCTTGGCAATAGCTGGTATTAAAAAGCCCTTAGGAAAACCCTTAAGGGATGTGCTGTCTCCAGGAATGGTGTCTCAGGTCTCTGTGCTCTCCAGGGACTTACATAGGACTTGACACATTGTAGGTTCTCGGGATACATGAGGTTGGATTGACGTGAGCAGGAGGAGAGGAGGAGCTGGGATGATCCCTCCCACTCTGCAGTGGTTTGGAAAGGATGGAAATGAGGCTAGAGGGGTAGTTCTAACCCTGTCTGCACATTAAGCATCTGAGCAGTTTTATTAATAAAATTACCCTTGCCCAGGTCACACCCCCCCCCAGAAATTCCAATTCACTTGACTGGTTGGAGCCCACTTTTAAAAACTCTCCTGGGTAATCCAAGTGAGCAGCCAGGATTGAGAAGCCCTGGGCTAGAAGAAGGAAAGGGAGCTGCCAAGGAGAACAAGGGGCTAGTGAAGTTAGTCCCTGAACCCACAGTAGGAGGGACCAGCAGCGGAGTAACTTAGAAGCTATGTACCAGGCACTGCGCCAAGGGCCAGGGATGAAGTCATGAGTAAAGCCTGGAGTTCGGTGGGAAAGGGAGACATTGCTCAAACAATGCATGTGCACGTGTGTGCATGCACGTACACGGAAACACGCAAACATACAAAGAGGAGCAAATGCTCAAAAGGAAAGAACAAGGAGTTATGCAAGTCTTGACTGGGTTTAGAAGGTCATGGAAGGATCCTGGAGAGATGTGGAGGGTAGAGCGAGTGTTTCAGACAGAGGGAACAGCCTGTGCCAAGGCCCCAGAGCAGGACGGGAAACTGGGCACATTCCTTTAAGGGACGGAAGGAGAAGGCCAGAAGCCAAGGGGAAGAGGCCAGGTGGGCTGCAATGAGGGCCAGGTGGGCTGGGGAGGTGGCAGGGAGCAGCTCCAGCAGGCCTCGGGAGTGGCAGGAGCCAGCGAAGGGATTTTAGACAGGGAACCGACATAATCAGGTCAATTTTTTTTTTCCATTTTCTTTTGCAATTTTTAAAATTTTGGTAAAATTCTAATAGAATAAAGTTTATCACTTTAATCATTTTTAAATGTATAATCCAGTGGGGGGTTTTTGTATAATCACAACATTGTATAAGTAACTTCAGAATATTCCTATCACCCCCAAAAGAAACCCCATACCTGTTAGCAATCACTCCCAATTCCCCTCTTCCCAGCCCCTGGCAACCGCTAATCTTTCTGTCTCTGTGGATTGCAAATGCTGGGCATTTAATATAAATGGAAGCGTATAATATGCGGTCTTTTCTGTGTGGCTTCTCTCACTTAGCAATATGTTCTCAAGGTTCATCCATGTTGTAGCATGAATCGGTGTTTTCTTCCTCTTTATGACCGTGTAGTATCTCATTGTGTGGATGTACCATATTTTGTTTATCCATTCATCACCTGATGGACATTTGGGTCATTTTCACTTTTTGGCAATTATGAGTACTGCCGCTATGAACATTCCTATACTAGTTTTTGTGGAAATACATGTTTTCAATTTTCTTGGCTATATACCTCAGATTTGAATTATTGGATCATATGGTAACTCTATGTTTAACTTTTGAGGAACTGCCAAACTGTTTCCCACCAGCAATGCATGAGGGTTCCAATTTCTCCATATTCTTACCAACACTTGTTATTTTCCATTTTGTTTTTTATAAAGCCATCCTAGTGGGTGTAAAGTGGTATCTCACGTGGTTTTGATTTTCTTGTCTCTAATGACTAATGATGTTGAGCATTTTTCCATGTGCTCGTTGCCATTTGTATATCATTTTTGGAAAAATGTCTACACAAATCCTTTGCCCATTTTTTAATTGGGTTGTTTGTCTTTTTGTTATTGAGTTGTAAGAGTTCTTTATATATTCTGGATACCAGACTCCTACCAGATATACAATTTGTAAATATCTGCTCCCATTCTGTAGGTTGTTTGTTCACCCTCTTGATAGTGTCCTTTGATGCACAAACATTTTTAATTTGTTAAAGTTCAGTTTATCTACTTTTTCTTTGTTTGTACTTTTAGTGTCATATTTAAGAAACTGTTGCCTAATCCAAGATCACTAAGATTTATACTTGTTTCCTTCTAAGAGTTTTATGGTTTTAGCTCTTGCGGTTAGGTCTTTGATCCATTTTGAGTTGATTTGTTTATATGGGTGAGGGAGGGGTCCGAAGTTGTTCTTTTTCACATAGATAACAAATTATCCCAGCACTGTTTATTGAAAAGACTATTTTCCCCGTTGAATGAGCTTGGCGCCCTTGTCAAAAATCATAGGCGTATGGGATTGTTTCTCCATCTGTATGTCTGTCCTTATGCCAGTACCACATTGTTTTGATTACCATATCTTTGCAGTAAGTTTTGCGAGTCTTCCAGCTTTATTCTTTTTTCAACATTGTTTTTGGACACTTGGGGCCCCCTACATTTCCACAGGAGTTTTAGGATCAGTTTGTCCATTTACTCTAGAATAACAACCTAAATCACCTTCAGAAAAAGACCCAGAGTCCTCTGATCTCAGATTTGGGCTCTGACACGACCTTAGAGAAACAACTGTGGTTGTGCTCTTTGATGTTGCTTTCAAAATGGAAGCACCAGGTCCCGACCAGTACATGGCTAACTGTTGAAGGTTACAGCTGTTAGATCCAGACTGTCTGGGTTTGGATCCTAGTTCTGTTACTTACTGTCTACATGATCTTGAGCAAAATACTTAACGGCTCTATTTCCATCTCCTTGCATGTAGAATGAGGGTACATATTGTACCTACCTCATAAGATTCTGTGAGGATAAAATAAGAGAGTGCATTGGTTAGAACTGTGCCTGGCCTTCCAATCCCAGTGAATCCACTGCTCGCCAATGACCACAGGAGACGGTCAGGCAGTGTCTTATCAATCAGGACTGTCTGACCCTGTTAGCTATTACTTTCTTCTAGTTTCTGTTCTAAATAACAAGAAGAAAGCACTTCTGTAGTGTTTGTTCTATGCCAGGTACAGTTCTCAGAACATCACATTATTTACTCAATCTTTATACATATCATTTTGGAAGTCACTACCATAATATTACTCCATTTTACAGATGAGATAACTGAGGTACACAAAGTCACCCAGAGCCAGGACTCAATTGCCAGCAGTCTGGCCTCAGGGCCAGTGTTACAATATCTGCCCAAGGCAGGACTCTAATCCAACTTGGGGGCATATGGCAGGAACTGCCAGACTCTCCCGTCAGTCTCAAATCAAGCATGAGCTGTCTTCTCTCCATTTCTCAGACTCTCTGTCCATGGCTTGGACACTCTGCAGCTGTCAGTGCCCTCTCTGGGACAGCTCCGTGTTCTTCCCAAGACCTCATGCTCTCCGGCTGCTCTAAGCAAGCAGGAGCCACTCCATGAAGTGTGGGGCCACCTCGCCTAGCTGAGCTAAGCCCTGAAACTGTGTCCTCAGGAATTACAGAAGGAGGAAGCGGGGAGGAGAAGAACGAGAAGTAAGGGGAGGGGGAAAACGGCCATGTCAAAATAATCATAGACACCCAGGACAGGCAACCAAATTGTGCGAAGTCCCTTGAAGTACATCCCCAGGGGATGTAATTTCCTGCCACATGGTTGATTTGAGATTGCTAGAAAGAATTCGGGGCTCCTTTGATATCTACCCCAAATTCAGGGCAGAGTTATTAATATTAGACATTAAGAGGGACTAGAGAATGCAGGATTAGAAACAGACCCCGACCTTTAGAAGCAAAGGTTTCATTGCAATAGAAACAAAAATGCAAGAAGGATTCCAGGCACCTTCTCACAGCTCACCTTTTCCTTCCCTTCCATCCGTGCTGGACACCCCAGCCCAGGGACTCTGGTTCACCTCTCCTGGCAAACACAGCCGAGGCGGACAGCTGAGGGCTGCTTCTTGCTGTGTGTCAATGGCAGTCCTCCCACCCGAAAGCACATGGTGCTGCCGACCGAGTCACTTCCTTCGCTACCCCAGGACTGTGACTCACTTTCTCCTCTGTCTTCATTCACCAAAACCTCCCAAGTTGCTTTTCTCTTTTTTTCTTTCTTTAAAAACAAAACAACAAAACAAAACAACTTTGTCATTTCAGCAGCCAACATGGAGGGACCTGCAAAGTTGACAGCAATTCATGGTGCTAATAAAGTGTCAATTAAGATTGATTGTGCTGCCGGAGCTCTGGGAGGTTGGCGGTTTATGCTAATGTTTTAAACGTCTATTTCATATGCCTTTATGTTGAGTCGTTTCATTAGGTTTATTAAGAGCCCAATTGATACATTTCTTGTTGACTCCAAATATTCCTGAGGTGATTAATTCTGAACAATGGGGTTAATTAGTCTGCAGACTTTGGAACACTTCTTCAGGCGGGAGCTTAAGAAACCTGCTTCCAGGGAATGTAATCTCCAAAGGAATTACATTCCTTTCTTCTAAAGGAATGGGGAAAGAATTCTCCCCAGGGAAGAAAAGATGGCTGTGATCTCACGGAGAGTTAAATGAGTGTTAAACTCTAACGGGTCTCTGTGGGGTTTTTTTTTTTCCACTGTCCCCTTTCTTTACTTTCTGACTAGTAGGCAAACAGCTCGAATTTGGGATGTGGGTGTGTCTGGGGACAGCACACATGGTCCCATAGGAACAGATGAGTCTGAAGAACAGAAAATGGGGATCCTTTTTCCTGCCCGCTAAATAGATGTGTCCCCCCCTTTCCCCAGCAGAGCCTTTAGCCTCTTGGGGCCTCATCCCTTCATCCACAAAATGGGGACAATGACACCCGCCCTCCCCCACCACCCCAAGCTTCTGTGAGGGTGAGATGAGATCACACACGTGTGAAAGCCCTTTGAGAATAAAACCGTTTTCTTTTCTTTTTTTAACCTTTGAGAGGTTAAAAAAAAAAGAAGAAGAAGAAGAAGGGCCCCGTTTTAGAAGTGGGCTTTTTTAAACTCTCTTTTTATATTATTATTCCCTCATGAAAGGGTTTCTTCTTGTAGCTGGGATTTTTCATCTCGTGTTAAAGAGAGAGAGAGGGAGAGAGAGTTTTAAAAATAGCTATTTTAATGAAAAGAACAGCTCCCCTGAAGAACTGGGCAGCCCTTTCCGCAGGTTTTGCTGCCCAAACTCACGGTCCAAATTGATTTTTTTTCTGCCCCCCTCTTCTTTAAAGGTAAGTGATGAAATACTGTGGGTTTGAAAGGGCTGACATTTTGGGTAGCAATTAAACTCAGTCCCATCTAGCGGCGCGGCAGCTGGCGGCGGTGGCGGGCCGGCTCGTTATGGCGCAGAGGATTACGCGGTGGGCAGAGCCGACTCTCAGAAGAGCTCAGGCCCGCTGTCTGCAGCCAGGTAATTAGATTTAACAAGCTGGCCTGTCCCCCTCCTTCCCCCACCCACGTGGGGCAGGGCGGCTGGGCCCTGGGGACCCGCCTTGCACCCCTGAGCCAGGAGGGTTGGCAGGCAAGTCAAGGACCCTAATCACCGCAGTGACGGACGTGGGAGAGATTAATGCTGAGTTGCTAACGACCATCCCAGAGGCAGCGATGGTTAGGAATTCACGGCAAATGGAGATGGCAGGGCCCGCTGTATCATTAGAACCAGCCGAAGGGTGAGGCGCTTCCGACAGGCCACGGGAATACTTACGGCTGGAAACGGGCAGCCGGGAGGGGCGGGGCTGGGGCACGGGTTTCCTGCGGTCACCGTGTGCCCTCGGAAACACAGCTCTAACAAGTCACACCTGCAGCATGGTCTTCTCAGGAAAAGCCATTCCCCAAACTCTTCCTCCAGGGGGACTTTGTGGTCTCCCGGTGGAGCCCTGAGCACCAGGCTGGCTGGGAGGGAATCACCTCTGGGCCGTGGGTTTCACAGAGCCTCAGGTGGGCTGGGCACCTTGCTTTTGTTCCACTCTCCAGGTGACTCCAACAATGCAGCCAGGACTGGGAACCTTCCTGCTAGGGACAAGCCAACGGTTCAGCCCAGTGTCCAGACTCAAGGTGGGCACAACACCTGTGTCACTGGCCAAAAGTGCCCATTTTCATCCGGGGGCAACAAGACACAAGGGAAAGACAATCCGCTCTGTCAGCTACTGTCTCTCGCCTACGCTCCCCTGCTCAAAGGGCATCAGTGAATCCCAGGGCAGCAGCTCAAGTTCAGTGCCTTCACTGTGCATCCAGGACCTCTGAAATCAAAGGAATCTGGAGCCACAGTCCCAGCTCTGAGCTGCCCCTAATTTGCTCTGGAGTGCTAATAGCCCTGCCCCTCTCAGAGTCTCAGTTTGCCCATCTGTGAAAAGGATGGGTTGGCCAAGTTGAGCTCCCCAGCCTGAGATGCTCCAGGTTCTGCAGATCAGCTCTCCTGGCAGATCTCTCATGGGTCGACCCATCTACCGAGCTCCCACCACTAGACAGCACCACTTTGGCCCACCAACCTCCACGGGAGCCTTTGCCCTCACCTGAAGTACCTCCATCTCTGCTTGTTGAAACCTTGACTGTCCTCCGGGGCCCAGCCAGAAGCCCTGTCCTTGCCCTGGGCACCTGATTCGGCCATCTTCCAGCACATCGCGGCAATGACTGGTAAGAACCGCGTCAATGATGAAATGGCCATCTCGGAGCACATGGCTCTCTGGGGCTCCTTCTCAGCCATGGAGTCACCTCTGCCACAGGCACCCATTGCACAGCAGGACACTGAAGGTCCCCAAGGTGAAGGGACTTGCCCAAGGTCATGCAGTTATGAATGGTCAGCCGTCTGACTCCAAGTCCAGGAATCCCCTCCCACTGCCCAGATGGTCCTAGACGTTGTTAACTGGTTGGCTTAGGAGTCTTCACAGACTGTGACCCCCAAACACACAAACACACACACACACACTCCACAAGTGCTGCTCAAGTCCTCCCTCCCAGGCACTCGTTAATTGCTGGACTTTGTCTCAGGTCTGTGAATGGCATTAAGACCCCCTTGTCACTTGAGAGGCATGAGGGACAAAGAGATGTCTGGATTACAAAGGCGGGTGATCACCGACCCCACCAGCACCAGCAGTTTTCCGGAGAATAAGTCACCGTGAACATGCCTGGATTCCAGCCAGGACAGGAAGAGGGGTGGGAATCCCACGTGCAGCGCAGAGCAGGGCCAGGCAGGGATGAGGGGTTGAGTCGAGGCGGGGAAAGGGGGCCCAGGGAGCCGGGAGGGGCCCACGCAGACTCAGCCCCTGCCCTGTGCGGGGTTCCCTGCAGATTTGCCCCCTTCATGCTCTTCACAGAGGGGAAGAGAAGGGGATGAAAACTCTCCAGTCTCTTGGCATCTTGTCTCCCCCTGCTCCCTGCCTTTGGGGGGACGACAGATCCTGCGGGAACGGGGACTCCATTCCAGAGGACTCCTGGAGACGGGGTGGTAGTCAACGAAGCGGGGCTAGAGAACAGCCTCTAAAATAAAGGCATTAAAATTAGAGGAATTAAAGACGATGGCTTCAGTTCCTCCCAGCCCACCAGCATTTGTTCAATGAATTGAGCTCTCACTTCAAGCACTTTAAAGGTTATTTCTCATTTTCTTATTTCCTCCTAAGATCTAGACAGTGATGTGGGAGTCTAATCACTGTTCTCTCAACTTCTCTATATCACCTGGGCAGAGGCAGTGCACCAACACTTAGAAATCCCTTACACTTTTGCTTTACAGCCAGGTCTTGCTCAGTTACAAGAGGCCAGGAAATGCAGTCCTACCAAGGGCCCTGCGGTGTTGAACTACACATATCCCAATTGACTCCAGGGGACCGACCCCTTGAGAGTGCCCTCAGGGGACAGACCTGCAGTTGTCCAGTTCTGCACGTGCCTAGAGGGTGAGTGTGGAGAAGGAGGCCTTAGGGGGCCCCACTGTGGCCACATGTCCAAGCCACAGTCCCCATGACTCTGGAAACAATCAAGGTGATACTTTCATCTCCATCTGCCCAACTCCTGTGTTACTGTTCAGTTGGTTCCCAACCATCTTAAGGGGCAGAGTATGATTAATTATCACCCCAACACTAAAATAAATAAATCTCACTCTCTTATTTCCTCGTCCACTCAAGGTGAGATATTAACAAACATAACTTGAAGAAGTATCTGTACTGATGAGCGTGGGTGGGATAAGATGGCAGAGAGTTTAGATATAGGAAAGGGGGTGGGAGGGGCAGGGAGGAGATAAGATAGGAAGAATATTAAGGGGTGGGATGATATTGGAATGGGGTGGATGGATGGACGGATGGATGGATAGGATGAGATGGGGGGATCAGGCTGAATAGCAGAGAGGCTCTTGTGTGCAAAGCTGGGCTCTCGTCTCAGGTCATACCCTCAAAGCCCACGTCCCCGGCCAGCCTGGCTGCAACCAGACAGCCCCTTCCCCAATTGCTCAGCAGGTGCCAGAGCCAGGCGAGAGGGAAGGAAGCGGATGGCTCTTCAGGAGGCTGGCACCGGTCCCAAGCAATCTGTTCCCAACTTCCTCCTGCGTGGGTGGTGGCGGCACATCCCCAGCCGGCCTCCGCGCCTCTCACCAGCCATCAACGCGCCCTCACTCTCTCCTTGTGTGTGTTGTCAAATCTTCCCAATATAGCAGCCTGGAGTCTGTCAACAGTTCTGTTCTGTGCCCACTTCCCCTCCGCAAAGGATGCTACGTCTGCTGCCCCCCGCCCCCCAATGGGTGCGTCTCTCATCATGCCTCACCCTCGGCACTGGCAAGTGGAGACCCTCTGCCATCGCCCGGGAGGAAGTTTGCTTGGAGAAGCCATTCCAGCGTGCATGGTCTGGGTTACCTGGCACAGGATGTGCCATTGAGGAAGAGGAATCCAGGGGACTCGAAGATGGATCGGATATAGGGAAGAGGGGGAGTGGAAGTTGAAGGTGATGCTCACATTTCCGACTTGAAGAATTTGGGGAAGGTCTGAGTTGGCAGACCCCAGAGAAGGAGAAGTTTAGGGGATGGAGAAAGAGCTGACAGCTTGAGATCTCAGGAGGCTGAGAGGTCTGTGGGCTCTCCGATGGGGACGTCCCACATGCAGATGCAGATGCAGCTGCAGACTGGAAGCTCAGGAGGTAAATCTGGGTGTGCAGAAGGTGCCAGAAGGTGGAAAGCAATCGTCCACAGGAAAAGTCGTACACAACCATTTGCTCCCATGGCATTCAGCAACGGGGAATTATCAGTACAGCAGCCCCAAGGACTCACTCTGCAGAATTCCCCTGTGCACCCCGCAGGGGGCTGCCAGGCCTGGGCCCCTGGGCTGCCTTCTGGATGGGCCTCCATGCCCTGAGATCTGTGCCTGGGCTGTGTTAGCTGCCTTCTCTCTCCCTGCTCTACTGTCTCTGCTCCACCCTCCAGAGGACACAGAGTGTCCTGGTTTGGGCACCAGGAGCCCTGGGGCCCAGTCCCAGCTCTGCCAAGTGACTTTGGGAGTTCTAAACAAGTCACTTTCTTTCTCTCCACCTCAGTCTCCTCAACTATAAAATGGAACCAAGACAAACAGGGCAAACAGGGCAGTGTGTGCAAACACTTTACGCATATAAGGAATCCGGGCTAAAACTGCCCAGATGTCTGGCCAGGTCCCATCAGTCCTGTCTCCTCGCCCTTCCCACCCCCACGCCCAGATGTGTGGGGCACCCTCTCCTCCATCCTTTGTTGCCTCCTCCTCCAGGGGCTCCAGGACACTGCTCAGGTCTCCTAAAGCTTCCACAGCCACCTTTGATTCACCAGATAACCCCACAGGTCAGAAAACACCACTAATAATGTTCAAATGGTGACATTTATTACAGCACCAAGCAGCCCCTGCTTGGCTTTCAGGGCTACGGGGAAATGTCAGGCGCGGAGTGAATCACTCTATACAATGCAGCTCGGGCAGAACATTTGCAACGAGCTCTTATTTGCTGATCCTAATTGAGGCCTCACTGCGGTGCTCAGACCTCTCCTCTCCTGTCCTGCCCTGTAGCTCAGATGCTGTCTCATGACGACCCTTCCTCAGGCACACCTGAGGCTCCGTCCTCCCCAGGGCAGGTGAATTTAAGATGGAAATGCAAGCTGCCATCCTCCTGGGACGCGATCCCTTCATCTCAGGAAGGTGGGGTAGGGGAGGTTGCTGTCCTGATCCCTGAAAGTCAGCTCACTATCTGAGGGTGGGCTGGTGCTGGGGCCAGAGGGAAAGTGCAAGGGGCCACCGTGGGCTGTGGAGTTGTGCGCTGCTGTGCCTGCTCAGGCCCCACCTGCTCCTCCCAAGACAGAGCCCTTCCTCCGCAGAGGCCCCCTGCCCCAGCCAGGGGACCCAGCCCCTACCACATGAGGAGAGCGTGACTAGAGCCGGACTACGACAGGTCCTCCCCTGAGAGTCATCCAGTCAGAGCCAGGAGAACAATCAATCAGGGAACATCTGAGCCACGACCTGCGGGTAGCCCTGGTTCGGGTTAGTATCTGTGGGAGGAACGTCACAGAGAGAGCCGGGATGGCCCTCACGGCTTTTAAGTTCCTGGTTAATTGTCCCGGAAACCCAGGCTCTGCGAGCCAGTAAGTTCTTCTTTTTGCCTTAGCTGGTTCAAACTGAGTCTCTGTCACTTGCAACCCGTGTCCTATTACACTGTCACAGACCTGTTCTCTCTGCCAGCCTTCAGAGACAATTCCCACATCTTTGCAGTCTAATCCAGGCCAGTCAGAAGGTGTGGCCTGGAGATTTGTGACAGAGCAGATCCAGTGACCACACCCGTCCACCCAGGGCCCTTCACCCCAGGGCACAGCCCGCCCCCCCCCCCCCGCCCCCGCTGCCGGCCCCTGCTGGCTCGTACTCTGCTGCCCCCCACTGGCCACAGGTGGTCACTGCGCTCATCTCCTAGGACCCAGGATGAGGGGGTGTGGGGTGGTCATCACAGGGGCGGGAATTAGGGAGCAGAAGCAGCCGCAGGTCTGAACAGAGGCCGCCTCTCACAACTCCAATCCCGACAGGAAACTTGCCTCTGGAAAAGGGAGCATAAAAACACCTTCACTATTGCATGTGAGTTCAGAATACCTGTCTTCCTAGGGGCGAGAATACGAGTATTAATACTTTACAACAGGAGTTGTAGCTGCAGATTCCAGATGGGTTTCCCAGGAGGCTGAAATAGTGGACTAGAAGAACAGAGCCCTGAAGAGGGAGCCTGGGGAATATGATAGAGAAACTGAGTCAACAGGCGAAACCGTAGGACACCATAGTCATTCTGGGTGCAAGAAAGCCCTCCAGGAAGTGGGACTGAGGCCAAAAGAGCAGCGCAACCTCTCTGGGCCCAATTTCCCACCAATGCCAAGGGAGGAAGGAGTCCTTCTGTGTTTGCAGTTTACAGAACGCTTTAGCACAATATTATGTACACGGATGAGGTGGCTACTGCAGTCTTGAAAGTGTTTTCTCACAAGGAAACGGGGACTCTGAGAGACATAGTGGCTTGGCTAAGGCCACCTCTTTAAAAACAATGGAGCTTAGACCCAAGCCCAGGTCCACATCGAAGTCTGGGTCTGTCTCTGCTGAGACCACGCCACGTGGACAGGGCTGTCCTGCGCACTGATGGGGCCACGCATGATGGAAGCACAGGCTTCTCCAGGGTCGAGGAACTGAGGCTCAAATTTTGCCCCTGTCCCGGACAAGCTGCGAGTCTTTGGCCAAGTTACGTAACCACCCGAGTCTCCTGCAGAGGTTTCAAACACCAAACATTAGCGTATGTACATCCCCTGAGGCAGGGTGTGACCTCTAGGAGATACTGTCACAATGGTCACCAAACTTAGCATGTGCATATCTCCAAATGAATTCTTATAATGTTCAATCTCAGTTTGTGCTTTCCTGGTAAAACCAAATCCAGCCCCATCTCATCATTTCAACCACAGGAGAGACAACCCTATGGACACCTCGTCTCCCAAGAAAGTTGATTGCTTTAGTCCTTATTTACAAGTGAGAAGCTGAGGCTCAGAGAAGGTAAGTCATTTTTTTGAGGTCACACAGCTAATACATGGTAGAACCAGGGCATGAACGCAGGTTTGTCTGACTCCAAAGCCTCGCTCTTTCAACAAAGTTCGATCTGTGGCAACGGGAAGGATTGTGGGGGCCAGGGGGGAAGCAGAGACCAGTGTGGACGCTATTACAATGGTCCAGGGGAGAGATGCTGGTGGCATGATAGCAGAGGAGGTGGCCGGAGACAGGGAGATTTAGGCCATACGCAGGAACACAGCTTACGGGCCTGGCTGATGGATTGACTTCCTGAAGGGTCTTTGGCTTGAGCAACCGAGTGAGTAATGATGCCTTTTTCTGAAATGGAAAGACTAGAGAAGAAACACATTTCAGGGAGGAGAGAATCAAGGCCCCTGCTCTGGCCTTGTTAGATCTGGGTGCCTCCTGACACCCAAGTGGAGCTTTTGGATAGAGAGCTGGATGAATGCCTCTGGCTCTCAGTGGCACGGGCGGAGGGGGGGAGCGGCACAGCGAAGACACTGGAGCCGGCGGACTAGACGAGATCTCTTGAGGGAGAATGAGTACAGAGAAGGGGTCCAGGACTGAGCCCTCAGACACCAGCATTTGGAGATCCAACAGCGGGGAGGAGAGGGGACTATGGAGCTGGGATGTGGTATCCTGGAAGCCCAGAGGAGACGATATGCCAAGAAGGAAAGAGTGGACAACTCTGCCCAATGTCCGTGACAGGCTGCGTGAGATGAGGACCAAAAAATGGCCAGTGACCTTGAGCAGGACAATCACTGCGTGCCGCACAGCCCTGAACCACACCCCTCCGCATCCTCAGCCCATCTGTTGTCCCCTTGTGCACTCTCTGAGGCTGGGCCATCCCCTTGCTACTGTTTCTAAGACTGGAAACATTTCCATTTCACTCTCCTTCATGCCATTATTCAGCAAATAAACATTATGCAAATAAACATGTAGGTCCTGAGTCAGTCACTGAGGATGTGGCCATCAGATGTGGCCTTGGCCTCAACCCTGGGGAGTTTAAAGGGAGGACAGACATGTCGGCAGCTCCTTATAGACGATTATGGTCGTATCCTGGCAGAGGATCTATCAGGGACTCTGGGAACGCAGACGAAGGTCAGAGAGAGCTTCACAGAGGTGATACTTGGCCTTGGCCTTGAAGGATGAATGGAGTTCAGCCAGCAGGCAGCAGGGTCACCTTCACCCCGACAGAGGGCACGGAGGCATGAGCGAGCACCTCGTTATGTGGCTGGAGCAAAGGGGAAACGGGAGGGGTGTGGAGGCGCACAGGGCCCGAGTCTTTAAGGACCTTAAACATGGGACTAAAAAACTTGGACTGCAGGTCAGCATTTCTTCAAGAATAACCTATTAAACGCAAATCACAATTTTGCTCTGCAAAATCAATATATCCCAGGATCAAACACATTTGGGGCCTGCTGCAGAGCTGACCCTTCCCGTGGACATCACTGGTTCATTAGCATTTGAAAGGTCAGACACATGAAGGAAGGAAGGAAGGAAAGAAGGAAGGAAGGAAGAAAAGAAGGGAGGGAGGGAGGGAGGAAACTTACCTTCTGATTTTCCAAACGTCTGTGCCACGTGACACTTTGTCCACGTCGTGCATGCTGGCGTCCCCGCACAATTAATACTCCTCAGTCTCGCAGTGGGAAGGGCTGAGCCAGGGCTGGGAACATTTGCAGTTTTCAGCAGGGAAATAATTCACCTGGAGGCAGGAGATGGCTATTAAGGGGCCCTATTAGCCCTGGAACCCATAGACACGACCAAGTTTATCCCTTCACCCTGGGACTAAGAACACCTTCATTTATTTTTTCAGCAAACATCTAGTGAGCACCTTTGCTGGGCTGGCTGTGCTGATGCTAGCGGTGCAGTGGGGGAAAAAAACTCAACACAACCCCTGCCTCATGGCACCACTGGCTTACAGACACTATTCACATAATCACACGGGTTAAGAGTTCAAGGGAAAAAAAACACAGTGGTATAAGAAAGGAATCTGGCATTGAGGAGGGTTTTCCTTGGTAAGCCACACCTGAGCTGAGGTCTGATGGATAGGTAGGAATAGGTAACTAGGCAAAGAGCAGAGGTTTGGGGGAATGGCACTCTGAGCAGTGGGAATAGCATGTGCAAAGACCCTGTGGCAGAAAGAAAAATACCGCAGCTATAACACAAAAGGGGGAGCAAAGAAATGGTTGCTTCCTGATCACTTAGCAACTTTAATTCAGGAAGGGAAGGGAGGGAAGGGGACAGGAGGGGAGGAGAGGGGAAGGAAAGGGAGGGGGAAAGAGAGGGGAGGGGAGGGGGGAAGAGGGAAAGGGAAG
>CAUYRT010009768.1:0-25039 GCA_963574885.1 Lepilemur ruficaudatus | reverse complement strand
TTCTTGTTTGTTTGTTTGTTTTTTTTTTTTTTTTTTTTGGAAACAGAGTCTCACTCCCTTGCCCGGGCTAGAGTGAGTGCCGTGGCATCAGCCTAGCTCACAGCAACCTCAAACTCCTGGGCTCAAGCAATCCTTCTGCCTCAGCCTCCCGAGTACCTGGGACTATAGGCATGCGCCACCATGCCCGGCTAATATTTTCTATATATTTTTAGTTGGCCAATTAATTTCTTTCTATTTTAGTAGAGACGGGGTCTCGCTCTTGCTCAGGCTGGTTTTGAACTCCTGACCTTGAGCGATCCGCCCGCCTCGGCCTCCCAGAGTGCTAGGATTACAGGCGTGAGCCACAGCACCCAGCCTGACTTCTTGTTTTAATTGACAACCTCAGCACCTGGCTGCTCAGCTCTTTCTAGCTCAACGCTTGATCAAGATCATTGACCTGGAAAAAGGTCATAATAGAACTGTTTGTGGCCTAACAAAGGTGCGCCTCTTTTTTTCAGAGCTAGTTATCACAGATCAATTGGCATGAATTCTGCATCTTCTGGAAACAAAGAGAAACAGATCCCAACCACTGCTCCTAGGGATTTGAAGTGAATCCATCAGCCTGTCAGGATGGATCAGAGTGGTCCTGCAAGTACAAATGGCCACCAGTATCCCAAAAGGCACCTTGACAGGAGTAGAAGGTGTGGAGGGGAGACTCTGGGAGTCTAGGCTGGTGATCCAAGCTGAAACACGAGTCAAAGGATGCTGGGAGAGGGCTGAATCTAGAATAGCACATGGCCAACTTTGCAAGTCCCTCAGGACCCAGACAGAAGGCAGAGTGGCACGCTTTGGAGAGCAATGGCTGAGCATGCAAGAACTGGGAGACCTGGAACCTTGGAGCCCAGGCAGACGTTGGCACTGCTACTGGGCAGAATTTTACTGAGCATGGACACCACCCAGCAGCAGGAACACATGCATCAGATTGTGCAGGATTAGTGTTGAACAACCGAAGCAAAGGTGCTAATGGCTGACACAACTCTCCAGTTCTTTGTGTGTGTTTGTTTGCAAGCATGCACGTGCACACAAACGTGTATGTATATATGGGTCTTCTGTCTGTTTTCATTACCAAACTCTGAGTGATAAAGCAAACCTGCTGATTCTAAAGACAGTGCCCTCTCTGTTCTGTACACTGCTTTCCAGGAAAGGCAATTTTTTGCTGAGTTTTAGGACACAACTAGGTTTGGCCCAATTAACTGCAAAACCAAAGATGCTGGGCTTTTATTTTCTTTATTATATTATTTATTCAACTTTTTCCTTAGACAAACATAGTATATCTTCATCATATAGATTCAACAGAAAGCAAGAAGCATATAATAAAAGTCATTGATAATCTCACTCTGCACAGATAACCACTGTTACCATTTTTGGGAAATTATTTTCAGTATTTTCCTTTCTACTATAAAATTCAGGTTACAATATATACATAAAATTGTAACCTGCTGTATCATAGTCCCAGCAGGAACACGGGTATCCTTAAATTAAGATGGATTAAGACTAGCTTAATAAAGGGCTATTTGCATAGGTATGCACAAGGCCTAGGAAACCACAGGGGATAGTCCAGGGCCCCAGGGCAAATGACAGCAACAAGTCCTTATCCATGGGCTGGAAGGAGTAGGTGGGAGTGAGATTAACAGAGTCTCAAGGTGGAGAGGGCAAGTTGGAAAGAGGCTCAATAGAAGAGCTGAGATTTTCAGTCCAGAAACAGGACCGTCTTGTGGCAATCACACAGGAAGGCAGCTAGTGAAATAAAGTCCTAACTCTCCTTTCTCCCTCCCTCCAATCTCCTGCCATGTTCCAAAGTGATGAATTTAACCAGAACCCAGAGGGCGAGGGAGCCAGCGACACAGACCAGGGTTGGCAAATCTTTTCTGTAAAGGGCCAGAAAACAAATAGTTTAAGAGTATGGGCTATATGGTCTCTGTCACAAATACTCAGCTCTGCTGGTATAGCATGAAAACAGCCAGAGATGGTACTTACATGCATATGACTGGATTTGACTGGATCAGATTTTGCCAGCAGGACATGGTTTGCCACTCTCTGGTGTAGACCATATGGGTCAGCCTCCCAGGCCACAAAGCAAGGTAGAAAACATGCAGAATAGATCTAGAGGGGTTAATGAAAGACACCCAGCAACTTGCTTCATTGGTCTAACACTGCGGTCCCCAACCCCCATCCTCAACCCCCAGGCAGTGGCCACCAAGAATGGGGCCTCACAGCAGGAGGTGACAAACAAAGAAGCCCTATCTACACCCACAGCCACCCATCTGTCACCACCCACGCCCTGCCCCCCATCAGATCCATGGTGGCATCAGACGCACACAGGAGCAAGAACCCCACTGCAGGCTGGGCACAGTGGCTCACGCCTGTAATCCTAGCACTCTGGGAGGCCGAGGCGGGCGGATCGCTCAAGGTCAGGAGTTCAAAACCAGCCTGAGCAAGAGCGAGACCCCGTCTTTACTATAAATAGAAAGAAATTAACTGGCCAACTAAAAATATATAGAAAAAATTAGCTGGGCATAGTGGCACATGCCTGTAGTCCCAGCAACTTGAGAGGCTGAGGCAGAAGGATCGCTTGAACCCAGGAGTTTGAGGTTGCTGTGAGCTAGGCTGACACCACGGCACTCTAGCCCGGGCAACAGAGTGAGACTCTGTCTCAAAAAAAAAAAAGAAGAAGAAGAACCTCACTGCAAACTGCACATGCGAGGGATCCAGGTTGCTCGCTCCCCATGACACTCCGATGCCTGATGATCTGAAGCAGCGATGCCAGCCCACCATCCCTCCACCCACCCACACATACATCTGCCGTGGGAAAACTGTCTTCCACGAAACTGGTCCCTGGTGTCCAAAAGGTTGGGGACCACTGGTCTAACATATTGTAAACATATACCACATAGAAATCATCATTTACCTTGTGATAACTTTATTGGAAACAGGGGCAAACAAAACAGTTCAGCAGATATTACAGAAGTAGAATCTATAGTGTTATATATACATAAAATATAAATGCATAATATAAATATATATAAGGAAATTTATATGTCATATATATTATATATAAGAAACTTACTTCACTAATCCTATTCTTTATGTTTTACTTACTTGTTTATATCTCATAATGTTACAAGAAGGTTTTAAGGAGTCTTAAATTTGCAGTATGAGTTGAAATTAAACATGTAATAAATGGATGAACTTGTAGGAATTTACCCTGTAGACACAATCATTTATGTGTACAGAACTTTACATATTCAATAAAAGTTCAAATTAAATTAAAAATAAATGAATGAACTTGTAGGAATTTACCCTGCAGATACAAGTATTTATGTACACAAAGACATATACAAAGGATATTCATTTCATCATTACTTTTAAAGGTAAAAAGATAGAAATGATATAAATCAATTGGGAAATGATCAAATACATTAAAGTATATCTATAGAAGTGATCTTCTCAGTCATTATAGAGAACTCTATAAAGATATGTATCTATGTGTATATGTGTATGTATATATTTTTTTAAGTCATTGTTGATGGACAGACAAGAAATTAAAAATCGTGGTTGTCCCCAGGAAGGAGAACTGAGTGACTCAGAGACAGAGTAGCCGGGAAACCCACTTTTAGCTGTAAATACTTTTGTCCATTGTTAATTTTGTTCCTATACCTATTACCTATTCAAAATAATTGGTTCATACATTTAAAGTTTTAAAATGTTTGAGAGGAGATGATGCACTAGTATATATGTGCAGTATGTACAGCAGTATATATTCTCTGGTTGTATTAATTATTGCTCATTATCTAATCTGAGGCACCTTAATCATCCAGACATTCTAGAGTGTCACATTGGTCCCCTACATTGACGATGTCTTGCCAACTGAACCTGGAAAATAAAGATTGCTTTCTATTCAGGAAGTTTCTAAGTATGACACAAGCCTGCCAGAGGATAAAAGACAAACCCCATTGACCTAGGGGCCTATTTCTTAAGTGACGCTCCTTAGGATGCAGTGGTCTGAAACATGGTAGCATGTTTCCTTTAAAGTGAAAGATAAATCGTTATACTTTGTGCAGCCGTTAAGGAGAAACGATAATTGTTGGGCCTCTTTAAATTTTAGAGGCAATATATAGCAGGTTCCATTTATCAAATAACACATAAAGTTGCCAATATTTATTGGGGCCCAGAGCAAGAGAAGGCTATAAAGTCAGTCCAGGCTGCAGTGCAAACTGTTTTGCCACTTGGGCCTCATGGTCCAGCAGTTACAATGGCACCCAGAGTGCTATGGCAAATAGGGATACTAAATGGAACTTGTGGCAAATGCCAATAGGAGAATTCAAGGGCATACCCATAGAATTGGGAATACTTCCATGCCTGAGAAATAGCTTTTGGCTCACTACTATGCCCTAGCAGAGACTGAACATCTAACCAGGAGATATCAAGGACCTATGTTGTCTGAACTACCCATCATTAACTTCTCATCATTATCTAACCCCCCAACCATAAAACTGGGTGTACACAGCAGCCCTCCACCTTCAGATGAAGGTAGTTTCTCCAAGATGAGGCTCAGCCAGGTCCTGAAGGCATAAGTTTCATTGGCTCAGATTCCCATAGTAATCTCTCTTGCTGCACCAACATCTATCTTTAATCCATACCTACAGCCTCATGGAGGTTTCTTGTGACCATTTGACTGAGGAAGATAAACTCAGGTCAGGTTTACAGATGGTCTATGTAACACTCTGGCACAAGCCAGAAGGAGACCTGACTAACTCATTCTCAAGTGTCTGTGAAAAATATTGAGGAATTCTTCCCTGGGCAAAGCTTTAAATAGCACATTTGATTATCCACTTTGCCTGGACAGAGATTTGATAAAAGGGATGGATCTACCCTGATTCTTGAGCAATAGCTAATGGTTTAGCCACATGGTCCAGGAATTGGAAAAAACAACCCTGTGACAAAAGATTTGAGGAAGAGATCCTAGCGTATACATTCCAACAAATATTGCAGAAGCAGAATCGAAGATCCCACACGTAAGGGGAATGTCAGTGGCAATGGTGGAATAAGGACTCTGAAGATCTGCTTCTCCTTAAAAGCAATAAAAACACTAGCAAATTGTAAAAATAAACTTTTTCAGAACCCTGGAAATTAACCAAAGGCATATAAGAATCCAAGGAGTGTTTACTCAAGAAAAGAGCTGAATCTCAGTAAGTACATCCAGATTTACAGTATTTAAACTCTCTCTGTGTTTATCCTGCTCTCCTAGCTCCACAGTAGCCTTGAATACCAAAGGTCTATACTCAGCTGAAAACTAGCAGTCTAGCAGTCACTGGAGGAAGCAAACAGACAGGAAGCTCCCCAAAATCACCATTCCAGAGATTTGTTGTTGTTTGACCTCTCTGGCAGTTCCCTGGAAACTGTCACTGGCAGGTCTTTCTGTGACCTAACTCAGAGCTCATTCAGTGTGAACAACCTTTTTCTTGAGGTTGCTTGTCGACAACAATCAGCAGCAATTGTTTCATATCACAGCTGCTTAAGGTGGCAATAACATTGGGGCAATCAACAAACTGACCAAGAAACTTAAAAGGAAATGCAAAGTCCCTGAGGAGCTTTGAAAAGCTCTGACATAGCCCCAGGAATCTAGAAGGCCATTCATATGTGCAGGGCTATGCACATGCCCAGGACTGCACACATAGCCAGGGAAAAACTCTGAGAAGGCCCCAAGCTCTCACCTCTGGCTTACTTTGAAGTTCTAGTCAAGCATGAAGTAAAGGCTAAGGCAAAATGTCAACTGCCTGCTTGATCACTGAAGGCATGCATGCCCCAGTGTGCATGCCCAGGCCCTCTGCAAAGGCTGGCACACTTACTGGTTCAAAGTGTTGAAGGACTTCTCTGTAAAATCATTAGCTAACATCCAAGCTAACTGAGCAGAGACTTCAGTGGCCACATACAACAAAGAATACAGACTTTACCAAATTAGTTCAGGAAAATCACTAAACAAACAAATAGCTTCCACCACAACAGCAACAACTACAGACACTGGGAAAGATGGGTATCTGATTTTCAGAGTTGACAAACAAAATTGAAAACCTCCAGTTTCAACAACAACAAAAACATTACAAGATAGGCAAGGAGGCAGGAAAGTATGATCTAATATGGGAAGAAAATGTAAAAGTCAATTAAAAAAAAAGTCCCCGAAAAATACCAGCCAGACATTGTATTTACTAGATAAAGATTTTAAATCAGCTTTTAAAAATAAGTTAAAAGAACTAAAGTAAACCATGTACAAAGAACTAAAGGGAAGTATGAGAATAATGTCTCACTAAACAGAGAATATCAATAGAGACAAAAATTATTAAAAATAAACAAATAGAAATTCTGGAGTCAAAAAATTCGATAAAAGAAAAAGAAGAAAGGAAAGAAGGAAGGTCACTTCCCCACTCCCTCACCCAATTCCTTCAACCATAGGCCAAATAAACCACTTGCACCGAAATCCTTGTTTCAGGGCCTGCTTTTGCAGGATCCAAACCTAAGACCATTTTGATTGATTGGTTTTAGGAGAACTTACATCCTTTATAATATCTAGTGTTCCCAAAACACAACTTTTAAGAAATAACATTCTCAATTCTTGGAAGTTCCAAGATAAATGTTTCCAGACTAAAGTACTCTTAGTCTGGCCCCTTCTCCCCATCTCTCTGCAGCAAGCTTAGGGAGACCTGAGGTTCATTCTGCTGTCACCTGCACAAAAATATTCCCCCAACAACAAAACATGCCCCACTGTAATTCTCCTAGGAACACCAGGGGACAGTTTAGGTTTTATAAAAAGGCATTGGAATAGGTAAGGACAGCAAATTAAAATAACTTCTCTAAATCCTTATTTCTAGACTGAAAGTTCCCTCCCTGTTAGATTTACTTTCCCATTTTATGTCTAGCCATGTTGTCCAATATAGAACACCAAAAGTTATAAGATCAAATGACAATATAATACTACTTTATAATATAAGGTCAATAGTATAATAATGTTCCAATTTGGGTATAACCATTCTCCATTATTAAATTCTCAAAATGAAATTAAAGTCCAAAGAACTCAAATACAAAATTCTTCAGTAAAAGTTCAAAGGAAGTAAAATCCCCAAATCAAATTCCCCAAGGTTATTTTTCTGTGTAGTCTCAGTCAGAGGGTCAAGATAGGGTTCCTTCAGCAGCTTCAGCCTGGGTTCTTGTCCCCTGGAATGGGAGCAGCTCCTACTAGACTCCAAAGTTTCATTACAGAACCAGAACCAAATTTTTAAATCTTATTTTAGATAAAGGTCTGACCCTTCTCTCTTGCCCAGGCTGGCCTCGAACTCCTGGGATCAAGTGACTCTCCGCCTCAGCCTCCTGAGTACTACAAGCGTGTGCCACCTTGCCCAGGTGCAGAACACAAATATTTCATGCACCTCTACTTTAAAGAATCCCAAGGACTAATTGAGTATGAGTATCTCAGCATTAGTCACATGTCCCCAAATTAAGAAAACACAAGCAAACCCTCCATTCTAGAGAAATTATCCTACCTACAATTCCTAGAATTCAGTATTTAGTCTAATTTTTATGATCTTAAGAAAAAACCCATAACACAACCTCAGTGTCATCTGAGGATAAGGTAGCTGGGAAAAAAACCCTCTTGGTCTTAGTCTTGCTTAAATGAGAGTTATTCTATACCAGTTGTCCAGAATCCACAACTTGTGATCCTACAGCCAAGTGGGAAAAATCACACATCAAGAGGTTAATTAGGGCACTATATTTGTCTAGGGCAGAAAGAATGTATCCAAGCTTACTATCCTTTTGGAAACTCCCAAACACCAGTTCTTACTAAAGGTGACTCATTTTCTCTTCTTGCATATTCAAAATCTCATCTTTTCCATTCCCTCCAAACCTTTCATCCTTGGCATGCCAGCAATGCATTGAGAATGGGTTCTTGGTGAGGGCATCACTTCTACTTTTTTTTTTGTGATCGGCCATTTACAATTCATGCCACAGATTTCTTGCTATGGAATACATAGGCCCATGAAACCTGCTCTGGGGCAGTTTTAACCTAGAGAAAATGAGTATACAAATGAGCAATGGCCAGACAATAAACAACTATATAATTCTGACCCATAATTTCTGCAGCCACCAGTTCAGAATAATTAAGACTTGGTCAATGACTGGCAAGTTCCCAATTTTTTTGCTCTGGGTTCCAACTCAGGACCAAGCAGAGAAAGCCCAATTTGGTCCCCAAAGCAAGCACATATGATGCTCCACTTCTGGTTAGCTTGCCTCCAGATTCCTTGTGCCAACAGCCTCCAATCAGAGCACATCTGAAGCCTTCCTTATTTTTTCACTATAAAGCTCTCCCATCCCCTGCTTGCCTTTGAGTTTTTGTCAAACGCAAGTGATGGTAGCTGACTCCCCTGGCTATATCAAACACTGAATAAATAGTCTCTGTGTGTCTCATTTAGCAGGTCTCTGTTTATTTCCAAAAACTCATTGCCACAATGGCTTCTGCCAGTTTCACCTTCAGCATCTTCATAATGCCACTCAAGGATGGCTCTGAAGCCTGTGTTGAGGGTCCTAGTGAGAGCATTCCTGTGTTTTATGCTCCTGGAGAACCCATCTTTCTTCTGCTTTTGAAAGTTCCAGGCCTTTAACATTTTCTCTTGTTCCATTTATTCTCTTTTTTAATTTTTTTTATTTGAGCATATTATGTGGGTACAAATGTTTAGGTTACATATATTGCCTTTGACCCACCCTAGTCAAGGCTTCAAGCACATCCATCCCCCAGGCAGTGCTCACCACAACCATTAGGTGTGTATACACCTCCCCTGCTCCCCACTTCCTACTACCTGACATCCGACAAATGTTATTACTATATGTGCACTTAAGTGTTGATCAATTAGTACCAATTTGCTGGCGAGTACATGTGGTGCTTGTTTTTCTATTCTTGGGATACTTCACTTAGTAGAATGGGTTCCAGCTCTATCCAGGAAAATACAAGAGGCGCTATATCACCATTGTTTTTTGTGGCTGAGTAGAACTCCATGGTATACATATACTACATTTAATTAATCCACTCATGTATTGATGGGTATTTGGGTTGTTTCCACATCATTGCAATTGTGAATTGTGCTGCCATAAACATTTGAGTGCAGATGTCTTTTTTATAGAATATCTTTTTTTTCCTTTGGGTAGATGCCCAGTAACAGGATTGCTAGATCCAATGGTAGTTCTCCTTGTAGATCTTTGAGATATCTCCATATTACTTTCCACAGAGGTTGCACTAGTTTGCAGTTCCACCAGCAGTGTATGAGTGTTTCTATCTCTTTGCATCCACGCCAACATTTATTGTTTTGGGACTTTTTGATAAAGGCCATTCTCACTGGAGGTAAGTGATATCTCATTGTGGTTTTAATTTGCATTTCCCTGATGATTAGAGATGTTGAGCATTTTTTCATATGTTTGTTGGCCATTAATCTATCTTCTTTTGACAAGTTTGTGTTCATGTTCTTTGACCACTTTTTGATGGGGTTGTTTGATTTTTTTCTTGCTGATTTTCCTGAGTTCTAAAGAGATTCTAGTTATCAGCCCTTTATCGGATGTGTAGCATGTGAAAATTTTCTCCCATTCTGTAGGTTATCTGTTTGCTCTTATGACAGTTTCTTTGGCTGTGCAGAAGCTTTTTAATTTGATCAGGTCCAATTTATTTATTTTTGTCATTGCTGTGATTGCCTTTGGGATCTTCTTCATAAATTCTTTTCCTAGGCCAAAGTCTAAAAGAGTTTTTCCAACATTTTCTTCTAGAATTCTTATAGTCTCACGCCTTTTCTTCATGAGTGTTCTCTTAGTCTATTTTCTATTTTGTTTGTTTGAGACAGAGTCTTGCTCTGCTGCCCAGGCTAGAGTGTGTGCCATGGCATCAGCCTAGCTCACAGCAACCTCAAACTCCTGGGCTCAAGCAGTCTTTCTGCCTCAGTCTCCCGAGTAGCTGGGACTACAAGTATGCACCACCATGTCCAGCTAATTTTTCTACATATTTTTAGTTGTCCAGCTAATTTCTTTCTATTTTTAGTAGAGACAGGGTCTCACTCTTGCTCAGGCTGGTCTCAAACTCCTGAGCTCAAACAATCCGCCCACCTCGGCCTCCCAGAGTGCTAGGATTACAGGCGTGAGCCACTGCGCCCGGCCTCTTAATCTATTTTCCATTGCTTGTAACAGAAAATCAGAAACAGGATAATTTATTAAAAAACAGAATTTATTTCTTACCATTCTAGAACCTGGGAAGTCCAAGGTGGAGGGTCATATCTGGTGAGGGCCTTCTTGTTGGTGGAGACTCTGCAGAGTTCCAAGGCAGCACAGGGCATTACATGATGAAGGGACTGAGTGTGTTAGCTCAAGTCACTCTTCCTCTTCTTCTAAAGCCACCAGTTTTCTACTCGAATGATAACCTATTAATCCATTAACCCATTAATCCCGCAGTCCCAACCCACAGGCAGTGGACTGGGTACTGATCTGCAGCCTGTTAGGAACCGGGTTGCAGAGCAGGAGGTGAGTGGTGCATGGGTAAGTGAAGCTTCATCTGTATTTACAGCCGCTCCTCACTGCTTGCATCACCGCCTGAGCTCTTCCTCCTGTCAGATCAGCAGTGGCATTAGTTTCAGGAAAACAAGCTCAGGGCTCCCACTGATTCTGCATTATGGTGAGTTGAATAATTATTTCATTATATATTACAATGTAATAATAATATAAATAAAGTACATAATAAATATAATGTATTTGAATCATTCTGAAACCATCCTCTTTTCTCCCCAGTCCATGGAAAAAATTGTTTTCCATGAAACTGGACCCTAGTGCCAAAAAAGTTGGGTATCACTGCATTAATCCATTAATCCATGAATGAAGTAGTCCATTCATGAAGGCTGAGTCCTCATCACCTAATCACTTCTTAAAGGCCCCAGCTCTCAATACTGCCACATCGGGATTAAGTTTCAACATGAGTTTTGGAGGGGACAAACATTTGAATCATAGCAGGTGTGATAGGCTTCCAGTGTTGTGTCCCTCTCTTCCCATCTGAAACCTCAGCTGAGATTTCAGCAGTGTAACCTGTTTCTTAGTGGACCCCATCATCCCCTACTGACTGCTCGAATGGTACTTTCCTTCTGTTTGCTTTCATACTGTTTTCCTGGCCCAGACATTTGTCTTTCTAACTTATTCCTCTAGATTTTTTTCTTTTGGGGTCCTCCAGAGTATCCAATACCAAGTCAAGGAGTGAACAGTGATCCAAAGCATACCATTTTCAAACAAATCTTATTTATCTTCCCTTCCCTGAGTTGTTTAATCCCACTCAGGAGGCATCATCTCATCAGATCAATATCCAACTTAAGACTGACCTCAATTTATTTTTATCTTGCTTGAATCTCTAGTAGTGTGTCTTATTTGCCCTGTACATTCCGTCAGGGGGATCCTAATTCCATAAATTTTCCTGGCAGGTTTTCTCAGGGCACAGGCAATTCCTGCTTCCCCCTCTACGATAACTGTAGCATTTTCCGATTTATGACTCAACACCTTCAGTATTTTATCCTGGCTTCTCGGGCTTCCCCATTCACATCTATCCAAATATTGTACATGGCTGTATCAGGCCTCAAGGGGTGCTTACCCAATTGTTCTTATTAGGGAAGATCTATCTGCAAGTTATAGAGCTATCCCTGCATCGTTTCATAATTTCAGGAACCCTCTAGGGAATTATTCTCGGCTCCTCCCTGAGATCAGTTATCCTTTCTGATCTTAGAGCAGTTGTACGGCAATCCCTTCATTGGATAGGAGCAGGCAGATGGATGTGCGTCTCCTGTCTGTCTCAGATATATTTAATTTGGCCTCCAAGATCTTTTCCCCTTTCCTAACTACCTAGACTATATGCGAAGACTTCAGTTATTTTCCTAAAGAAATTTCTCCCTTCTCCCCCTTAATCAACTGTTTTCCTTTATTTTTCTTTCATGCTTCCACTTTCTCCTATTTTGATAGTAAGATCAACAAATAATTTAAATGCATTCATTTCCTCCTTAATTTCTTGAGTAAACCTGATTACTAAATACAAAGTATTATGGACACAGGCCTTTGTAAATGTCTTTTCTTTTGATGTGCAACAATTGAGTTATTTCTTGAGTTATTTATTTTCTTCAACCCAAGAATATGTCCCATCTCTATGTAATAAAAACCCCTATTCAAGTTCATGGTATTAGAGAAACCCATGACCCTTCTCTGTGTGACTCTAAGGGGCTGGGTTTCTGAAATCTAAACTGAGATCCAACCCCATACAATTAACAGAACAGAGCCTCCCATATAAATTCCTGTCTCTGACCATACTCCTGAGGATAGAGAAGAAACAGAAAGAAGTGGCTTGAGGCCAACTCACGCCCTGCCTGCATATCTTCAACTACATGCCAAATTTACAGAACAAAAGACTTGAGCTTAGTCCCAGTCCCACCAGGAGACCCTGGAATTAAATCTTAGCCAGGCCACATCCCTGGAGCCACCATGCCTTGGTAGCATCCAGTACGATTACCTCTGATCTGCTCTTGAAGAAGCAACAGTCAAAGCCAGCACCATTAGGCCAGGTTTCCCTTCTGGAAACTCGGCTCTAGCAGCAGTCAACTCTGTAGTCCCATCTGCGGCAGTGTCACCTACCCACCCCCGCACTGGCTCCAGGTCAGGTTCTTTGCCCTGCCAGCTCTTTCGCTCTGGGTTCCGGTTCTACCATGAGGCAGTGTGGTATAGTGGGATTGGATGGGATCACTACTAACATTATTACGGTATATTATTTATAAAATAGTTACATATTTTAAAAATCAAATGTTTTATTGTATATAAGCACATTTACATATTGCATAACATTATGATTTTTTATTTGCAATAATACAAAAGCTCTATAATGATAAGAATAATGTCTTTCTTGGACCACTGTGTCCCGTGCACCTAGAACGGTGCCTGGCCCCTCATAGATGCTCATTAAATGTTTATTGATTGAATAAATGGTCAAAAGCAGTGACTAGAGTCAGACTATTTGGCTAAAATCTGAGTGCCACCATTTACTAGCTCTGCGACCTTAAATGAGTTAGTTGACCTTTGTAAGCCTGTTTCCTCTTCTGTAAAATGGGGATGAGAGTAATGGGCACAAGCTGTGATGGGAAAGGTAAGCGAGCTCGTCCATAGGAAGAGCTTGGCACATAGTGCTCAGCCCAGAGTAAGGGCCAAGTTAGTCTTATCCACTGTTTTTCCAAGTGCAGACTGGACAGCTCCTCCCAGATGCCCCACAGGAGCACTCCGGACTCTATATGTCCAAATCATATTCAGTATCTAACCATTCACCCCTTCTCCAAAGCTACAATGTGGGAATTATCCTCAATTCCTGTCTATTCCTCATCCACAATCACATTACACACCTAGGCACATTGTTTCCAACACGTCTCAACCAGCTGCCTTCTCCCAGTCTAACGGGCCAAGTCCATCCTCTGTGTCCCCTATCATATGGAACAGCCATCCCTTTCTCATAGCCTTTGTCACGTTGAATAGATGTTGACATATTGGTCTACTTCCCCTAGATGGCAAGCCCCCCAAAGCCCCCTAGTTTGTCTTGTTCCCCCTTAAAAAAACTAACACACCCTTAGTTATCTGTAAATAATGCCTCAGAAAATAATGTTGGAAATTAAAGGCTTTATATTAATAGCAGATATTGTAGGAAAACTGGCCCAACTTCCATTTCCAACCTCATTATCTTGTGCCTATCTCTTGTTGAAGCTATAAACGCCAAAAACTGGATTTCTCAGCCTCTCTTGCAGCCTGAGGTAGCCATGTGACATCGTTATGCCCTATGAAGCAAAAGTGGAAGTCCATCGCTGCCAACACTTCCTTTCTTACTTCTTCCTGCCTGAGGTGTGGATGAGCCCTAGGATACAACAGCCATTAGGTGACCATGATGGGATAAATTGAGAATGAAACCAACATGCTAAGGATGGCAGAGAAGTCACCAAGAGCCTGTGCCCCGATGGCATTGTTCACTCGGGGACTGCATGGGAAAAATAAATCCGTATCTGTTTAAGCCAGTATTACTTGGGTTCTGTTATGGCAACCAACACTCTTAACTCCAATAGAAACACTTGTAGAATGAAGCTCCAACCACCACATGACACAGAGAAAAGCTTGTATACTGGGAAAAAATTAGTTTTGTTTGACCTGTAAATAATCATTGTACTCTTACCTATGGCAGTGGACCCTGTGTCTGATCCATTTGGACAGCCCCTACCAGCTGATGCACCTCTCCCCTAGGTGCTGCAAATGCCGCAGTTAATGGCTTACCTGAGCAACATTTGCCAGAGACTTGTACTTGGCTAAAGAGAGTTAGCTGGCCAGGAGACGCGTAGAAGTTTGTACAACCAAGGGAAGTGGGGGAAGGTAGCAAGTAACTGACTAATAAGGGGTAATAAATAAATAAATAAATAAAGCCCCACCTCTTACCTCAAGGTGAGGCAACCAGTGGCACTATGCATGCTCCAGAGCCCACATGGATCCAAGCCAACCTAGACTGACACTACTGCCTGGCTGTACTCTTCCCCTTCCAATCCTGCTTCCCTTCGTCCTGAACAGGTTAGTCCCAAAGAGTTCTCCTTCAGTAAGTCACATGCACCCAAACCTCTGTCTCAGGTTCTGCTTCTAGGGACCCCAAACTTAAGACACTTACCTACAAATTGCCCATTTCATGAGTATCCTTTCCCAAAGGGAAGAGCAGCAATGCCAATGCCAACACCACGATCTGGATTCTTTCTTTTTTTTTTTTTTTTCAGAGAGAGTCTCACTCTGTCGCCCGGGCTAGAGTGAGTGCCGTGGCGTCAGCCTAGCTCACAGCAACCTCAGACTCCTGGGCTCAAGCGATCCTTCTGCCTCAGCCTCCCAAGTAGCTGGGACTACAGGCAAATGCCACCATGCCTGGCTAATTTTTTCTATATATTCTTAGTTGGCCAATTGATTTCTTTCTGTTTTTAGTAGAGACGGAGGTCTCACTCTTGCTCAGGCTGGTTTCAAACTCCTGACCTTGAGCGATCCACCTGCCTCGGCCTCCCAGAGTGCTAAGATTACAGGCATGAGCCACTGCACCTGGCCAATCTGGATTCTTAAACCATTCACTGCTCTAAGATTACTCACAGTCCCACTGAAGATGTCTTTGTGTTCCTGCATGTTGTCGCTGTATAGTAGTTAGGAGTTTCAATGAGGCTCCATGGGCTGATAGCACTAGTTTCGCTTGGAGGCTGAAATTGATGAATTTTTCACACCATCAAAGTTTAAGCCACTGGGGATCTCAGAGCAGAGCTAAGGGATTTTAAGATTAGGTTCCATTCTGTGAGCAAACATAGTAGGAAAATACTTATTTGCCTGCCATATAAGAAAAGGCATCTCTTATGGTCCTTGAATTTCACATGTGTGAAAATGAACTACCAAAGGATACGGAAATTTTCAGAGGACTCCAGGAACTGTGAATTTGGAGAAAACTCAGTGCAAGTCTTCAGATTTTAATGTTTTAAAAGAAGTCTATTTTCTCTTACAAATAATTATCCCATCAGGAGCAAGTAGTTTTAGGAAAAATAAAACCTTAGTAAGTGTTATGCAACAAATAGCCCACTTCTTCAAGTGTACATGACAAGGGCCATTTTATATAAATTAAACATAGATTGGGCAATGTAAATATTACTTTTCAAAATTTCAGGAACTCAACAATAGGAAACAGAAAAATAGGAAAGTAAGGTTATAAAGGAAAAAATATGAATGAAAGAAATTAAGACACAAAACAATGCCTGTATTTTAGCTAATCCGAGTAGGAACTAGAGAAAGCAGTCTGTGGAAGTCACTATGGCTGTCTATCCAGCAGGAGAAATTAGGGGAAGGGCATATTTGCAGGAACCTGAAAGAGAAAGCTCCATTCTGGGGCCAGGGAGGCTTCCTAGGAGAGCCACTTTGGGCCCAAGGATATGCCTGGAAAACGGCCCACCACATCCTTATTGTTCATATTCTAGAAAGCAGAGAATCACCACAAAGTGAAGGGAAGAAAAAGCTCATAGACATAGTTCTTTTCAGTGACCTGAAAAGAGCAAAATAAAAGTAAAAATAGAACTATCCTGCCACATGTGTGAATAGGTAAATAACAAATTTTTTTTTTTAAAAGAAGAGAAATAAACCTTATCTTTGAGTTCAACAGAACTGAATCCTGTGGTTTTTCTGTGTACCTGCAATTTTACAACCAAAACATTTTTAACCCTGAGATTTCTCATCCTATAGCTAACCAGTATAATATAATGTTGTGGTTAAAAATACTAATTTTGGATTAGACTGCCTGGGCCAAGTCCAAGTTCTGCTACTAGTTAATTGTTTGAAGTAAAGTGATTTAATCTCTCCTAACTCAGTTTCCTCATCTATAAGTGAGAATATTTTTAATCCCCATCTCATGAGAGATATTGGGAGGATAGTATCTGACTCATGGTGAGTTCCCAGTTACATATTAGGCATTAGTATCGCATGAGACATAACTCCACCAGGTAGCAGAGGGCACACAACAGGATTGAAGAGCTATCCTTTGGTTCCAGGGTTGGCACTTAAGAAAAACAAGACCTTATTCTCTCAAGTGGTGGCAAGGAAGGCAAAGAGCCTTCTGTGAGCAGCCTCTGAAGTTTACCGTGGATTGGTTCATGAGCTATAAACTGGTTAGCTCAGTTCATTCATTGTACCCAGGTAGCCTAGGCTCTAATCTAATCTACTTATGAGACTTTATTTTCCTTACTTCTGTGAGGCCACAGACTGCATCCAATTCCTGATCGGCTATTGTGCACATGGCTATATTTAGTCTAAGGGAATTATCATTCAATAACCATCATTACATGAAGAAACATTCAGAAAGTCATCAGTCTCCAACTATTTACTTGGAAATGCAACTCACATTTACCTTTGGCCATGTCAGGCAGTAGCAAGCATCAGGCACGGCACTACGTGAACACAAGCTCATTTAATTCTCTTATAGACCCTATGATGCCATTGCTCCATTTTAATGTCTTTTCTAACTATAAACATGAACAAATGACCGTGGTAGTAAAACTGACACAGTGGCACTTCTGCTGCATTCTTTTGGTTAGAGCCTAGATTCAAAGAGAGGGGACTACACAAAAACATGAATACTTATTACACTTGTTTAGGAGATAAGGTGCATTGGAGACCACTAAATAACAGACTATCACATCCTATCTCTGTGATACTTGGTTCAAGTTCTCCAGAGAATCAAATCAGCCCAGATCTTGGACCCAGGATCTATCCCAATCCAATCAGTTACAGCCAGAGAGGTAAGAGGGAAAGGACCTCAAAAGCCATTCTTCCTTCTAGAGCTATGTGGTGCAGGGAGGAATGACTCTTAGGAACAAAGAACATAAGTTCCTCCAGTTTTGTTCTTACGATTGCCTTCAGTGTGGCATTAGTTTTCTATTGCTGCTGTAACAATTTACCATAAACTTAACAGCATAAAAAACATGAATTTATTGTCTCACAGTTCTGTACATCAGAGGTCTGGATAGACTCAGCTGATTTCTCTGCTCTGGGTCTCACAAGACCAAAACCAAAATATCAGGTAGCCTGGGCTTTTATTTGAAGCCTCTCAGGAGAACGTTTCTTTAAGTTCATTCAGGTTGTTGACTAAATTCAGTTCTTTGCAACCGTAAGGCTGAGTTCTCCACTTATTTACTGGCTTTCTTCTGGGAGCCTCTGACAGCTCGAAGGCCACCTGCAGTCTTTGTCATGTTGCCCCCTCCATCTTCAAAGCAGCAATGACACATTGTGTCCTTAGCATATTTCAAATTTCTCTGACTTCCTTGCTGTGTCTCTTGAGCCCCCAAAGAAAGTGCTCTGCTTTTAAGGGTTCATATGATTAGATTGGGCCTAACCAGGTAATTAAAAATAATCCCCTTATTTTAAAGTCCATAACCTTAATTACATCTGCAAAGTCCTTTTGCCGTGTAACATAACATACTCACAGGTTCCAGAAATTAAGATGTGAACATTTTGGGGGGTCATTTCTGCCTACTGCACCTCTTCTAGGTCTCTCAAATTTTTATACACATTTTTTTAATACAATGAGCTTGTCAATTGCCATAAAAAAGTTTCTAATTTAATTTTTATTGGAATTGCATTAAACCTACAGATTAATTTGGTCGTTATCAACATCTTAACAATATTGAGTCTTCTAATCCATGAACGTAGTATATCTTTCTGCTTATTTGGTCTTTTTAAATTTCTCTCTGCAATGTTTATAATGATCTTTCATATATTTTGTTAGATTTACTACTGAGTATTTAATACTCTTGTAAAAAAATTTAGTGCTCCTGTAAATGGCAAATTTTTTTGTTTGTTTTCTAAAATTTTATTGGTAACACACTTTGTATTAGGTACCTTGTATTATCAAAACTTAGCACAATACCTAGCAAATACTGGTCCTCAATGAATGTGTGTTGAATGAATGAATTGCATTTTATCTAGACCCCTTTTATGGCCCTTGACATTTGGTGTCTTTTCTTACAGCTGTCTGCATATAAATCTTGGTTCTCTTTGAGAAAGTGAGCATTATAGAGTAGGGATATGTTGGAGTCAGTTCTCTTCACCCAGTTCCTAGCAAAGTGTTTGACACATTGTAGAGCCCATTAAAGTATCCATATATGCTGTAAATAAGTGGCATGGAATATCTGCACTCACCACCAAGTGTACTCTCAAACTCCTTGCTATTGTATTTTCATAGAAAGTTATGTAATATATTACTGGTGAAAGATTCCATAAAACATATGTCTTCCACATATTCTCTAGTGTCTGAAAGCTAGACTCCAAACCCTCTAAATCAGGAGTCCCCAACCTATGGTGAGTTGTATAATTATTTTATTATATTTTACAATGCAATAATAATAGAAATAAAGTACACAATAAATGTGATGCGCTTGAACTATCCCAAAACCAAACCCTCCTCTCCCCAGTCCATGGAAAAATTGTCTTCTATGAACACAGTTCCTGGTGCCAGAAAGGTTGGGGACCACTGCCTAAATTATTAAATATATCATTGGGTTCAGCAAGAAAGCCATATGCCTGGTCAGTACTCCTAAAGGAATTCATTTTTCTGAGTTGTATTTGGCATTAGATCATTGGCCTATATTGAAGAACACAGTAGAAAACAACACTATGAAATCCAATTTGTGCTGTCAAGATAATACTGAGAACACAGTTCTCTACATCATAAGGTATCTCCTTAACAAAGACGTACAGGAAAAATTCTCTCCAACCCCAGAACTGTGATTAACGGTGCATTTTCTTAGCAATGGTAACTTCAGTATCTGATCAAATTTCCCACTTTGTGTTGGCTACTAGAAAGATAACTATTAGTTAGTGACCAGCTTTTAGCAAACTATATAGAATATGATAAGCATTTTGAGTTTAAGTACTGAGCTTATCTTTAGAAGGCAAAGCAGAAAGTGAGAGAGATCTATTAGGATGGAAACTCTGAAGGGCAGATGCCAAGTTTGTTTCATTCATGTCTGTATAGACAGTACCAATGTATTAAATGAGTAAATACTAAACAGTACAACACAATACTCTGAAAGCAATGCACAGTACAGGACGGAAGAGAATGGAAGGAAGAAAGAAAGACTACGGTATCTGTAAAAATCAATTAATGAATATGAGAAATTTAATGTGACTTCTTCCCTAATGTTAAATTTTTATTATTTTATTAAAAGAAATTTGGATATCTATGAACAAAACAAGGCAGATCTTTGTGTATTGATATGGGGAGATACAATAAAGTGAATATAAATGTATGCTATATAATCACATTTTTGTGTTTCAAAAACAAAATGCATGTGCATTTTATATATTTTTTCTACATATATAATTACATTTTCATCAGTACAAAGAGAAAACTTGGAATTCTGAGTCCTGTTCTACTTTCTATACTGTATTGTTATAATCCTGACTTGGGATATTGTCTCACAAGGGTGACAAGAGTACAGTGAGATTTGGCATGAAACTAAGTTTTGTCTGTATTGCCAGTGGCAGTTTATATTGGTAAACCTATGGGTTGTCAGTTTAGCATTTCTCATCTGAAGCCATAATGATGTGTAACCTTTGAGTAATTTTTCCACATCTGGGCATTTATCTTAAGAAAATTACCCCAAAGAAGAATAAAGGCCTATGCACAAAAATATTTGTCACTGCCGTAATGAGTACATTTAATAATCCACACCAAGTGCAGGTAAAATATTGAAATATCTTCCTTTTTTTTTAACATTTCTGTCTCTCAATTGGATGATATTTGAAGCAGATCCTGTAGCCTTTTCAGTCACTTTAAAGTATTAAAAATAAATAACAGTCTCATTCTGGGGTATTCAAATTTTAATGAAATCTGAATCAATCTCATTTAATTTAAAACAACTTAGTCTGATCTGAGCTTAGAGACCTGATTGGGAGGCAGTGAGGGAGGGGAGCAGGGAGAGAGCTCCTTTCTATTTTTGTTTGGTTTTATGTCCTTCCTCCCTTTCCTGCTCAGAATGGCGGGCAGAAGAGAAGAGAAGCAAGGTAAAGGGGATAAAGAGTCTTTCTTGACTGATGTTAATCTGAGGTTAGAGCTCTCTGTGTGGGCAGACACCTAAATACTAGCCCTCACTCTTTAGTTCCTTTTTGGAAGAACTCCCCACTTGGGGGCCTCCCACTGCATTGTTCCAGTTAAGCACAGGCAGACCTTTTGGGCAGAGTGCTTTAAATTCAACACGGCCCCAAGTGTCTCCGAAGGACCACCCTTGTCCCATCACAGCTTAAATTACTCCTTGCAGCTGGTGCAGAGATTCACACCTATAATCTTAACACTTTGGGAGGCCAAGGTGGGGGGATTGTTTGAAGTTTACAAAAATTAGTCAGGTGTGGTGACATGCACCTGTAGTCCCAGCTACTCAGGAGGCTCGAGGATCATTAGGCAGGAGAATTAAGGATCGCTCGGGCCCAGGAGATTGAGTTTGCAGCGAGCTATCATCCTGCCCCTGCACTATAGCCTGGGCGACAGAGCAGGACCCTGTCTCCAAAAAAGAAAGGAAAAAGTATTCCTTTTAACCAAAACGTTTGTACCCCCATGATATTCTGAAATTTTTGAAAAAGTACTCCTTGCTACTGCTGCTGCCCTCTCAAGGCTTTGACCTTCGGAGAACCTATAACTATAACTAGCTATAACTAGCTCCTCATTACAGTCCTGGGCACACTCTCTTCGGGAGTTTCAGTAAGACCTCCCTCGCTTGGTTTAAGTGGGAGCGGGGCAAACACAGCACTCCTTTAGTCTCCCCAAAGACATTATCACTATTCATACGCCCCAGTCCGTCCCACCCTCCCATATGCATCGCATATGGGCAGGTGATGGGCTGTGAATGTGAGGCAGAATTGGCTTTTTGAAGGTCCCTTTAGCAAGGATCACATGGATGATCTGGCACCTCTCTTTAGATGCATGGGAACTTACTCCATTTTTTGTTTGTTTGTTTTGTTTGGGTTTTTTTTTGAGGCAGGGTCTCACTCTGTTGGCCAGGCTAGAGTGCAGGGGTGTGATCATAGCTCACTGCAATCTCCAACTCCTGGGCTCAAGGGGTCCTCCTGAATCAGCCTCTCAAGTAACTGGAACGATAGGTGTGCGCTACCACGCCTGACTAATGTTTTCTATTTTTAGGAGTAAGTAGTTCTTGCTATGTTGCTTGGACTGGCCTTAAATGCCTGGCCTCAAGCGATCCTCTCCCCTCAGCTTCCCAAAATGCTAGGATCACAGGCGTGAGCCACCGCAGCCAGCTGGCACTTACTCTTTCATCCCAGCTGCAGCTCTGAAACAGAAAGACATTCTGTGACACCACATTACTCATTTATTTACTATTTTTTAAAACCAATGCAGATTTATTTCAGTACACTTCAAATAATTGTCACAATTTCCCTCAATATTATAATAAAAGACATAGTTCTTAGCAAAGAAAAATGACCTTTAAAGTTTTAAATGTGTGTAGTTGCTTTTGCAGAATGCCTATTGTACCTTATGTTATGGTGGATTGGTCAATCAAATCAAAATATAAGTCTTCTACTACCTAGAGAGTATAATGAAATGGAAATAATTCATTTATAAGAGTGTAGTTTATAAATCAACTTCACTTACAAAGTACTACCCTAAGAATTATAATTCTATCAAGCTTCAATTTGAACAAATGTACAATCACTTAAACAACAGCTGTTAAACTAAAAAAGAATTCAAAATGAATGTAGAAGAATGACAGAGACATTATTTCTCTGATTCAGACCTACAGAAGGAGGCTCTCTTAAAGGTTGACTCAGCCCCAGGGAACTCACTCCTTGGTAGTAGGGGTAAAATTCAGCTGTTGGGCAAGAGTCACCAGGAAACTCCCTCAATGGACAGATGTTCCTCAGCACCTGGTCTCAGATGAAAGGACCAGGAAAATCCCTGACAGAAAGTAAGCTCAGGACTTCATACAATTTTGAAGGAGGGAGAGATGGAAGAGGTCCTTCTCTCAGAAAATACCCCCATGCATCCATTCCCAGCATGGAAACCTCACTGAATGATGTGGTTGAGGACTGAAGCCTACACCAGCTTCACTTTCAGGTAGTAGAGATGGATCGGGGGACCTAAATGACGAAAAGCACCTTCACAATACCTCCCACCAGATTCTATCTTTTCATATGTGGACCAATTATTCCCCCAAAACAAGGCCCATTAAAACTTGTGAATCTTGCTGATGCAGAAAGATGACTGGTGTCTGAAGCAGAAAGGTAAATTCTATCTTGCACCTGTAGAGGAAGAGCTGGATCAGGATACGGTTGGCCTAGTGGGCACCATATCATACTAGGGTCTAGATCCCATGGAGGTGCCATCACCCATGGAGGTGATGCAGGGCAACACTGAATCCCGAATCCCTAAAGCATCCCAGCTGGACATACCTGCTGTCTTGAGGAGCTGATAAGCCACCAAATTGCCTGGCTCTCCTGAGCCTCTGCCAAATGCTGCACTTGGAACACTGAGACCTTGAGGACCCTTTTCTAAAACCTCAAATTTAACATCGGTCTTCTGTGTGCATTCTTTTCTCCTAAGTCAAAGAGGTTTCTTTGGCCAGCCTAAACTGTCATCTGCAGCTCAAGAGCTGTTATCAAGAGCCATGATCGGGCTTTTCAAAGGCCAGGTAAGTCCTTCCATTTCTTCTCCTGGAGCTTTGGCTTGATTTTTATTTTTGTTTTGGTTTTTTTGGCATCCAGCTCTTCAGGACATGGCTCGTGTTTTTAATCTGATGTGTAACTGTTCTCGTCAGTCTCAAATCATTATTCCTTCCTACAGGATAATTTCCTGGGGTGTTTCTTATCATTGTCTTAACACAGCTTAGTCTTAAAGTTTATGCTGAAGCTTTTGATCATATTTTCCTATTTGCACTTTCTGATTCTATTCTAACTGCATTTATTTTGTTGTTTATAGAGTTGTGGTATTACTTATTAGTGGTTGTTCTATCTTCTCTAGCTAGTTGAATGTAAATTTAGTTACCTTCTTTTAAGAGTTTACAAGGAAGAATTTACTCAGCGGCATCAACCAGTTTCCCCAAAGCTCATATTGATTGGTCATCTAAGTGGTGTCTAATTCCTGACTCTCACTCTCTCCATTTCCTGGTGACATTCATCTATATCATCTTTTCCAAGGACAGCAGCCTAATCTGTCATCTTTAGCAGGTAGATTAGTCAGAGTCTTGCTCTGACACTCCCTCTCGTGTAGAACTGTTTTCACTCATGCTTTATAGTACAGTGGTTCTCAAAGTGTAGTCCATGGACGCTGGGGCATTCCAAGACTCTTTTAGAGGATGGTGAGATCCCCTGAAACTCTTTCCATAATATTAACAATGCTAAGACAGTATTTCCTTTTTGTCACTGTTGACATTTGCACTGATAGTACTTAAACAATGCTGGGTAAAACTGGTGACACTTTAGTATAAATCAAGGCAGAGACACCAAACAGTACTAGCAGTCATTATATTCTTCTTTATCTTGCAATCTCAATTTTTTAAAAAAACAGCTTCACTTAAGAATGTGCTTGATGAAGCAGCAGAAAACTAATTTTATTCAAGCTTGACCCCTTGATAGTAGTTGTTGCAGTATCTTGAACAAGAAAATGGGAAGTACACACACAATACTTCTGCTTCAGCTGAGGTATGATGATTGTCTAGAGGAAAAGCATGTGTGCAGTTAATTGAGTTGCAAGCTAAACTAGCCATTTTTTTTAATAAAAAACTATTTTCACTTTAAAGAAAAACTGACAAACTGCATAGAGTTCGGTATTGGCAGACATTTTCATGAAAATAAAGTAAGCCTGTCACTTGAAGGAAAACTGACAGTATTTTTTGGCAATGATAAAATTCAACTCTTTTTCGCAAATATTAGAATTTGGGAAAAATTTATATCTGTCACCATGACCTTGACAGCTTCCCAATACTTAAAAACTTTTCTGATTAAATCAGTGGTATTACTAACAAGTATAATATTTTGATATTTTATAATAAAATATGTCAACATTTGGAAGATTAGAATAACTCAATGATCTAATATTTTTCAAATGGCCAAAACATACTGTTACAAAATCATGTATTGATCCATTCAGTAGGTAAAGGATCCATTCAAAGTACAAGAGATCGGAAGTACAAGAGAGACCAGTGAATTTTAATGTAATAAAGCATGAAAATCTCATTGATATGATGTCAGATTCTACATTGCAACTACCCTTTAATAACGAGGCGGGCGGATTGCTCAAGGTCAGGAGTTCGAGGCCAGCCTGAGCAAGAGCAAGACCCCGTCTCTACTAATAATAGAAAGAAATTAATTGGCCAACTAAATATATATATAGAAAAAATTAGCCGGGCATAGTGGCGCA
>CAUYRT010009764.1:0-24233 GCA_963574885.1 Lepilemur ruficaudatus | reverse complement strand
ATAGAAGTTAAAGCTATAGGTGAACGGGAAAGGCGTAGCTGCCTGGAGGACCCAGGGCCCATGCCTTCTGGTAGCCACAGTGAGGGCCAAGGCCTTCAGTGCAGGCTGTGAGGGGACTGGCTTCATCAGCTGTCCACCCCTGGGAGTGAGGGAGGTTCTGGCAACTGAGCCAGGAGCCTCACCATCCAAAGCCACCATCTCCCCCCCGACTCTACCTTGGGTGGGAATGGATGGGCAACCCTGGTGAGACCACTGTGTTTTGGTGTAGAAGATAGGAGTAGTTCCATTGCCCCACCAGGCTATTGCACACTGTTTAAAATAGTACCCTCTCTTTATAAATTGTCAAATACAAGCCCAGAAGTAACTTTAAAGTGTAACCCCTTGATTTCAGCCACATATTTTACCAAACCAGGACTGGATTGAAGAGGGTAGAGTCTTTTTGAAAACTTCATAAAATTTTTCCAACTCACCACATTTATCTGCACTAGCTCAGCTGCAAGAATGACTCCTTAGTTGATGAGTCCACTTTTCAATTTCCATGAACCTGACTTTAGACTACCTATAGGCTTAAAATCAAGAGGAATTTACAACAGATGGGCCCCAGAGTGGAGCTTGGCTGCAGAGGAACACTTCACTGAAGGAAATACAAGTCTCTGAATTACATTCAAGCCTTTGTACCAGCCCCACTTCAGTTAGAATCCAATTACTCCCCAAAGACACTTGAGTACTCTCTCAGTAACTGCTTCCCTTACCACACACACAGAAGAAAAACAAGAAACTAGCAAACATTGCCAAGGAGTCTTAGAAGCAGGAACATCTGTCAGCCTATCATATACAGGTAGTTTAAGGAGGGCTGCACTTGTAATTGGGTGGCTGTCTCTTCCTTATTTCAGGACACTTGCAAAGCTCCTCTCCCCAAAATATGTCCCTAATTCAGGTATCACAGTGTCTAAAATTCTACCACTAAATTACCTAAATTAAGCACAGCCCTCTCTCTTATTTACATTGTTTCTTTTTATTTTATTTAAAAATACATGCCTATAGTTTTAAAATCAGATGTACTAAAAGGTATATGACGACAAACTGCTGGGCCCGGTGTCATCTCTTCAATTCCACTCATTCCCCAACCATTTTCTACTTTCACCCTTTCCCTCTGGCAATTCCACATACTTCTAAATAATCCGAGTATACTATGATTTTCATGCCCAATTTTAGGCTACTTCTGTGGACCTCTTGTTTTAAAGATGAGATCTAGTGTTCTTACATCCCCTGCCACTTCCCCTGACCCAGTGGGACCAACAGATATATCCCACTCCAGATGACTCTTTTGACTATTCACTGCCACTGCCTACTCCTTCTGATCAAGAAGGAGAATGCTTTGGGGTAAACAGAGCTTTCATACATGAATCCACTAGGGAGCAAATTACGAATATTGCAACTGGCATGGGGCTAGGGGCACTGCCAGTCTCTTCTCTGGGCTCCTTTGGGACTGGGAAGGCCTGCTACTACACACCCAGTGTGTGAATTGCATTACGGTTCCTCAGTATGTGGACACTTGTCAGTCTTATGTCCGTAGGCCTAGCACAATGCCTGGAATACACAGCATGCTTAATAACAGGAGGCTTTTTCATTCTATTCATTATCAGTAACACTGGTAATTGAATATAGATCTTCCCTGCTCACCAGTTAGCTCACCATATGGCTAGAATTCTTGCTTTTTGATCAGTGGAGATAAAATGAGCTTCTTTTCTCCATGTTAAGTAGTCAGGTTCTGATTTTCCCTTTTCTCGTCTCTCTAATAATGTTTAATTCTTGTGTGCTTTCTAAGCATGAGGCATTTTCTTGAGCTCTGAAACCCAGTGTCCTCAAAGCGTCCTTCAGGAAAACCCCAGTTCTTTGTCAAGCAGGACCTGCCATCGGCCTTGCCCAGCCTCCTCTGGGGAATGTCTGTTCCTCACCTTGGTGGCACACTCACTGTGCTCTTGGTGAAAAGAGTGAAGAAAGCCTACATGACTTGTAGGACATCATCAAGCAAACCAAGATAGGCATTATGACATTTCCAAAAGGAGCAGAGAAAGAAAAAGGGGCAGAAAGCTTATTTAAGGAAATAATGACAGAAAACTTCCCAAATCTAGAGAAGGAAATGAATGTCCAGATCCATGAGTCCCAAAGAACCACAAATAGACTAAATATAAAGGGAACTTGTTCATGGTCATTTCATTAACTGGAGAAGGAAAAAAAAAAAAGAACTTGGCCAGGCACACCTGTAATCCTGGTGCTTTGAGGGATGAGGTGGGAGGATCAGGAGTTCAAGATTAGCCTGAACAACATAGTGAGACCCCATCTCTACCAAAAATACAAAAAGGCGTGGTGGCACACACCTGTGGTCCCAGCTACTGGAGAGGCTAAGGCAGGAGGATCAGTTGAGCCCAGGAGTTTGAGGTTGCAGTGAACTGTGATGATGCCACTGCACTCTAGTCAGGGTGACAGAACAAGACTCTGTCTCAAAAAAAAAAAAAAATCTTCACTAAGACACATTATAATCAAATTCTCAAAAGTCAAAGACAAAAGGGGAATTCTGAAAACAGCAAGAGGAAAGCAATTTGTCACCCCATAAGACTATCAGTGGATTTCTCAGCATAACCTTTACAGGCCAGGAGGGAGTGGGATGATATATTCAAAGTGCTGAAAGAAAACCGCCAACCAAGAATATTATATCTAAAGGTTGTCTTACAGACATGAAAGACAGATAAAGACTGTCCCAGACAAAAGCTGTGGGAGTTCATCACCACTAGACCTACTTTACAAGAAATTCTTAAAAAGTTCTTCAAGTTGAAATAAAAGGATGCTAACTAACAACATGAAAACATATGAAAGTCTAAAACTCACTGTAAAGGTAAAAATATAGTCAAATTCCAAATGTGCTAATACTGCAATGGTGGTATGTAAATTACTTTTAACTCTAGTATAAAAGTTCCAAGTTCAAAGAGCTACATTATAGCTACAACAATTTGTTAATGGATACAAAATTAAATTATAACACTGTAACATCAATATCATAAAATGGGGGGGAGAAGTTAAAGTGTAGAGTTTCTGTACATGGTCAAAGTTTTTATCAGCTTAAAACAGACTGATATAAGATGTTTTATGTAAGCATCATGGTAACCACAAAACAAAAACCTGTGGTATATACACAAAAGATAAAGAGAAATGGATCAAAGCGTACTAATACCATAAAAAAGATTATCACATCATGAAGCTAGCAAGAGGCGAATAAAGCAACAAAGGAACAAAAAAGTAGCCAGAAGACAATTTTTGACATGGCAGCAGTAAGTCCTTACCTGTCGATAAGTACTTTAAATGTAAATGGATTAAACTTTTCAATCAAAAGATGTAAGTGGCCAAATGGATTTAAAAAAAAAAAAAAAAACAAGATCTAACTGTATGCTGCATACAAGAGACTCACCTTAGCTTTAAGGATTCACACAGGCTGTAAATGGAGGGATGTAAAAAGACATTCCATGCGAATGGCAACCAAAAGAGAGCAGAGGTGGCTATACTAATATCAGATAAAATAGACTTTAAGTCAAAAACTGTCACAGAAATAAAAAGGGTTACTATATAATCATAAAGGAGTAAATCCATTAAGAGGAAATAACAGTTGTAAATGTATATGCACCCAACATCAGAGTACCTAAATATAAAGCAAATACAACATTAAGTCAAGGAAGAGATAGCAATATGATAATAGAGAATTCAGTACTTCCTTGTCAACCATGAATAGATCATCCAGACAGAAAATTGATAAGGAAACAGTGGACTTAACATCATTGACCAAACAGACCTAGCAGACATTTACAGAACCTTCCCTTCCACAGCAGCACAATGCACATTCGAGTGCACACAGAACACCCTCCAGCATAGCTCATATGTTACGGCACAAAACAGTTTTAACAAATTTAGGAATATTGAAATCGATTATCAAGTATCTTTTCTGACCTCAATAGTATGAAACTAGAAATCGCTAACAGGAGGAAAAATTGGAAAAGTAACAACTATGTGGAAATTAAACAACACACTCTTGAACAACCAATGGGCTAAAGAAGAAATCAAAAGGGAAATCAGAAAGTATCTTGAGACAAATGAAGATGGAAACAACATTGCAAAAGGGAAGTTTGTAAAGAAAGCATGTTGTATGTACACAGAATGCAATACTGTTCAGCCTTACAGAAGAAGGAAATCCTGTCATTTGCAGCAACATAGATGAAGCTGAAGGACATAACGCTAAGTGAAATAAGCCAGCACAGAAAAGCAAATACTGTATGGTCCTACTTGCTGTGGAATCTGACACAGTCAAACTCAGAGGCCGAGCACAGAATGAATGCTGTTTGCCATGGCTGGGGTCTGGGGGACCTGGGGCGCTGTTGGTCAAAGGGTGTAAAGTTTCTCTTAGGCAGGTTGAATAAGTTTTGGAGAGCTAATGCACAGCACAGTGACTAACATTAATAATGTAATACTTGAAATTTGTAAGAAGAATACATCTGAAATGTTCTCACTACCAAAAAAGAAAAAATACCTGTGAGGTGATGAATATATTAATTAGCTTGGTTGTGGTATCATTTCACAATGTAGACATACATCAAAAATCACATTGTACACCATAAACATATTCCATTTTTGTCGGTTATACGTAAGTAAAGCTAGGGGAAAAAGAAACTGTCTCAGTGACGGTGGTGTCCAAGCTGCCCTAGCTGTTGTGAGCTTATGTGATAGCCTTTCAAGCATAAAACCCATATGTTCACAGACGCAATCCCAAGTTTTCATTTCAAAATGTGAAATGTTTTACTTGGACATTTTATGCAAATTTTTAACTTCTTTAATAGATTTTTAAATGTTATCATATAAAAGATTAATATAAAAAGGCTAATGTTTTATAAAGATCAATATTTAATCTTATAAAATTAACATTTTCAGCAAATATATAGCCCATTCAGAACCCCTCTGCTCTACCCCAGTGTGCCATGCAAATATTATCGTTTTTATGGGAGAAAATGTGAAAAACATCAGGATAACTCTGTACTATGCCATACTGCGTTCATTCATGCCGCGCGTGCTTCTGAGGCAGGACAGGACGCTAGAATCCGTTCAGCCGAATTCACTGTGGTGAGTCAGGATGAACTGACACAGAAGTGCAGTGACGCGGCCTGAGAGCAGAGGAACACTTGAATTGGCTCAGTTTGAGCTGTCTAGGAAAAACTGAGGGCAAGAAGGCCAAGGCAGAGCATCAGTGAAAACACATGTTCTTGGAAACTAAAGAACTATCCAGAAGTTTGGCCACAGGGAGAGATTCCATTGCAAAAAGTGCTTTCAGGCCTTGCTTCTTGCTGCTGAGAAATTTGGTCTCATTCCTATAGGCGACAGGATGCCCTGAAGGTTTCTCATTAGGAGTGACAAAATCAGATTTTGCTTCAGGAGGGCCTTTGAGGCAGCTCAGCCTGGATTGCACGAGGGAGAGCTTGGAAGTGAGAAGGCTGTTGCACAGGTTGGGTGACAAAGGAGCAGCCCTGAGCAGAACCCGTGGCTAGGGAGGGGAGATGGCTTGGAGAGAGAGATGGGAGCCACGCTGGACTGGTTTGGGGTCACCAGGAATGCAGAGTCAGAAAGGAGAGGGCTGGGAGAGTGGAGCCTGGCAGCCCTGGGCCTTCTCACTGGTCAGATGCAGGGCGAAGTAGGCAGGTTTCCTTTCATGTTGCAGAATGTCTCTCAAAAGCCTAAAGAAGTCGTGGGTTTGATGCTACCCAACTGACCAAACAAGCACAACAGATATGAGTGTTCCAGAAACAGAGCAGGGCCCCAGGGGGAAACTGTGAGGCCTGCAGGGGAGGGAGGCCTTCTCCTGCCCCTCTGAAGAGGGAGGCTCAAGGTGCCTGAGGGGGGTGCCCTGGGGCACTCTCCAAACAGACCTGTTTGGACATTTACAGCCAGGCCTTGGCTTGGTTTTATCCTTAAGCATTGTTTTAACCAGGGGCAGTTTCTTCCTGGAAAATTTCCTTTCTGCCCCACTTTGCTCTTCTGGGGAGGGGCACTCCTGGAGGAGCTGGTTTTGGATGCTGTGCCCTGTGTCAGCTGTGGGTGTTCTGCAGTACCCCCTAGAAAATACTCAGGCCCCTCTAGGCAGGGGCCCAAGGTCAATTTTTGAGAAGAGGTGAGAGTGGGATTTGGAGAACAGTTGTTCCTGGGGGGAAGTGGTGCCCCCAATGCTGGCTTCTCCAGCCTAACCATGTGAGCTGCGTGTGTCACACAAGTACAGGTGTGATACAGGTTGGGTCAGCATAGCCACATCCGTGAGCCCCATTTTCGCTCATAGAATGCTAGCATGGTTCTGACCCTTGGCAGGACACAATAGGAACCAAAGCCAGGAGTCCAGGAAAGACCCTCTTTAGCGGGAGGACACGGAGGGGCCAGTCCTTCCTCAGGGACGTGTGGCTCTTTGCCGCTGGGTAAGATCTGCCTTGAGGACAAAGGGCCGGCGGTGCTGAGGGTGCAGGGGCGCTCTCCGCTGGCGGCTGGGGTGCTCGCCAGATCAGTAAATGCTCCTGCGCCCTACGGAGCCGGGAGGGCGCGGGCGATGACCTGGGGGCGCCCCGCCCGGCGTCCCCGGGGCGCCTGGGACCCTGGGCGCGGGGGTCTGGGCGGCCCCTGGTGGGGCGAGCAGGAGGGGGAGGAGCGCGCGGCCGGCCGGCGCCCCGCGGGCCGGGGAAAGCGAAAGGGCGGCCCGGCCTCCCGCGCGCCGCTCCAGGAAGTCGCGAGCAGGAAGCGCCCGCGGCGGCCGAGTCTGGCTGCGGTGCGCCGGCCTCGGCCGAGCAGGTGAGGCTCGGGCCCGGGCCGGAGGCGGCCAGGCGGGCGGGACCCCCTACCGCCAGCACCTGCGGGGCCCGCAGCACGCGGGAGCCGCACCTGCTGCCGCGGGCGCCGCCCCGCACCCTCCGAGCGTGGCCCCTCTGCGCCTTCTCTCTCTCTCTCTCTCTCTCTCTCTCTCTCTCTCTCTCTCTTTTTTTCCGGTTTGGTTTGGGTTTTTTGGAGGGCCGGGGCTGGTTTCAAGCTGTTTTCGCTGAGGGAAGTCTTTGAAATTCGGGATCTAGAAGAGTGGCCCTAGGCGACAATCCCAGGCATTCCCAGACCTGGGCGACGCTGGTGTTCCCGGCAAGCGGAGGCAGAGGAGCTGGTGCGGGGCCGGCAGCCGCTGCCCGAAGCCCCTGGCAGGGACGAGCTTAGCTGTCCTGCCGGTCCCCTCCCCACCCCTGCCCGCGCCGCGGTGACAGCTGGGGGTCTAGAGAGCCGGTAGAAAGAGCCCCGCGCATTGTCTGCCGCGAGGGGACGTGGGCGTGCCCACCGAGTCCACCTCCTCCGAGACCGGCCGCCGGGGAGGAGCCGCCGCAGAGCGTCCTCCGGTAGGCTCCGAGCGCCGGCACCCTGGGCCTGGGAGTTGTCTGTCTGCGGAACAGCTGGTTCCCGGAGCCCGCCGGCCTCCCGGCCAGCACGAGTGACAGCGACATTCTGGGTTTATAATTAAGGGCTTAAAACGCCAGAACGTGCCCCCGCCGCTGGCCACCAACCCTCCAGCTCCAGCAACCCACGCTCGGACCCGGGTGACCCAGGAGGCACAGTCTAAGGTTTGCATTTGGACGGAGGGTACTAGAAGCCCTCTCCCCCGCACTCCGCCCCCAGGCTTGAATTTCTAAGGGAGCAGTTCCAAAGCCTGTCTTCTCCTGGTCTCCGTAGCTCACTGCCTGGAAGGTGCCTGCCTGCTTGCTTGCCTTTGAACTTGAGTCGTCTCAAATTATGTGAGTGGGTAAATATCCTAGATTTTCGCCATTGGTCTCTTCGCTAATCCCCTTTTGGAGCAACCTGGGAAACCCTGGTCCCTAGACCCGTTTCGCCTTGTAGTTTTGGGACTGCATTTACAGGTTTTGTTTTGAGCAGACCAGGTTAGATGTTCTGTTTGTTCTGGGGAGGGGGGAGGTGGTGTGAATGGAATTCAGATTCCTTGTTGTGCTTAAGCCAAAGCAAAGTATAGTGGCCATTTCCATTGATGTTTAATATGGAGTAGAGCCTTTAAAAGCACAAAGCCATAGAAAGCGCTTACTCTGGGAAGGAAAGTGTATTCTATCTCTTGATTACAAAAAAGAACAATGCATGGAAACTTTTTGGGTGGGACATGCATTTGTCACTCATCCTTGCCTTGAAAATGAGACCCACTTTAAAAATTTTGCCATTAAGTAGATTTAAAATATCTGCGGTGCTGCTTTGATTGGGAGCAATGGCACTTCCGCCCTGGAAAGACGCTTTCAACATTACTCTTGCTGTTTACTGACTTTTTAGCCTGATTATTGAGCCTCTGCAGGGTGGAGGAGCTTATCTAGGGGGGCACGTCGTCACGTGGGTGGGTCTGAGGCTGGGGCTTTCAGGTGTATGTATCCCTCTGCACATTACAGCTGCCTAGGTTGAGCTGTTTAAGAAGACAGGTGCAACATCATGTATTTTACAGGTTTTAATGCAGATGCTCCACTGAGATGCTTCCTAAGTTGCTCCTTGACAGTACAATGAAATCGGACATTCTGACACTTTTCCCTAGTGGGGTGCTGGGTTCCAGGGGAGCCTATAAAGAGTGACTTTTTAAAAATGTACTTGGGCTGTGTGTCAAAACCAGAGTTTAAACCAAGTGACTTGCCTGAGTTCTGCTGCAGGGGATGCGGATGGGGAGGAGGAAGAGTGGCTGGAGGGAGGTGACTGAGGGAAACAGGACAGACTGGAATTTGCCCCAAGGATGGAGCTGACCTGGGCAGGCCACCTCACCTCATTTTTATCCCCCGTGACCAGCCCTACATGAAGTGGCTTTGTGGGTGCTGCAGAGGTGAGGCCTCATTAAGCTGAGCTCTTAACGTCCCAATTGTAAAATCACTATCTTTACACGGCTTAATTGCACACTGAGGATTTCACCCATTTTATAGGGGAAAGAACTTGTCATTGTTTTAAAAGGAAATCAAAGAGGTTTTATTTTTCCTGCTGAATTTTCAGTACCTTCTGGGTCTTTTGTTATTATAGGAGTTACCAAAGTTGCATTGAGGTTTTTATTTATTCAGTAGATGGCAATAGAGTATCTCCAGACAGGCTGGACACGGAGAAGCAGCATCTAAAAGGAAGCAATTTTATTCTGCCCACCCATTTTCAGGCATCATAAAAATTTAAACCAAATCTTTTACTCTAAAATCATCATCACAAAATTGTTACTCCAGGTATATCTGGGCGCAAACCAGAGTCCACTGACTGTGAGCAGATGAGCAAAATGTTTTTAAATCTAGAGGTTTCAGCAAAAGCAGTTTTGAAGCATCTTTGGTCATTTGTCGCACGTGGGTTTCTGGAGCACTTGCTCTGTGCTAGGTTCTGAACTAGGAAATGGGAGTAGGACAGTCACCTACGGTCCTGGGCCTTCCTCTCATGAATTTACAGGAAGCGTAATATCAGCTTATGTTAACTGAGCATTTGCTGCGGTCCAGGCTCTGTGTAAGCTCTTTCAGTGGGTTATCTCTCTGCATTTTTCTAACGCTGTAGGTGCGCTCATCCCCACTGTCTAGCCCAGCAGGTGAGAGAGCAGAAAGGCTGTGCATTGCCTCCGCCCACCCAGGCCAAGCTCAGCCTTGAGGAGGCACGAGACCTCTTGAATTGTACCTGTCAATGCCCTGTGGGGGCTTAGGAGAAAGGTGTAGTTCTCTTGGCTGCAACAGAGAGAGGAGATGGGGGTGGCTTCTGGGATGAAGGACTTTGAATGTTTCTGTAGAAGGTAGTAGAGAGGAAAATCATCGACATGTGTGCATTTTTTGAAAGCTCACTCTGGAAGGAGGACAAAGGGAGTGTGGAGAACCAATTCTATTTTGGAAACATGGTGACCTAGGAACATGTCTTGAAGTTGGCTCTGGGGACAGGAGACCAGCCCTGCCTGGTGTGCCGGGCCCCTTCTTGATTCTCAGACCTCTCCCCATTCCTTCCTGTATCACCCTGCCTTCAGCCTGACTGCAACGAGGCGATTTTCCACAGCCTCGGAGGTGAGCACAGGTGATGGCCAATGAGGCAGACAGAGGCGAAGTTCATTATGTCAGCGTCAGGCGCATTTCGATTCAAATGGCAAAGCCACAGTGAAACGATTGCCTTGATCTGCCTTCTTGTCCAGGCCTACGTCCCTCTGTCACTGGGCTCAAAGGTGGCCTGGCCCACACTGGGCAGAACTGAGCAAGTCCGGTGCCCTGGCCTGCCCTGATGATTGGGCACACGCGTGGTTCTGTGTGAGTGTTAGCTCTGTGCAGTGTCGTGGTGAAGAGTGAATGAGCTGCTCTCTAGATGCCTACCAGATGAGCTCTAGGGTTCCTTTTAAAAAAATTTTTACATTGATACATTATAATTGTACATATTCATGGGTAGGTACTGCTGTTTTCACATATATAATGTGCAGTGATCAGCTCAGGGTAATTAGCACATCCAGCCTCCCAAATATTTATCATTTCTTTGTGTTGGGAACATTCCATATGCTCCTTCTAGCTATTTGAAACTATATATTACTGTTAACTGTAGTCCTCCTCCAGAGGTATAGAACACTGGAATTTGTTCTGCCTTGTCTAGCTGTAGTTTTGTATCCTTTAATGAATCTCTCCCAGTCTCTCCCTATCCCCTCCCCTTCGCAGCCTCTGGTATCCTCTGCCCTACATTTTACTTCTGTGCATCCTCAGAACATCATTTGAAATTCATTTCAGTGATCTTCGAACAGACCGCGCTGAGGGCAGACACTGTGGTGGCACTCCTGGTGGGAGCTCCTTCTTGTGTCAGAAGTCCGTCTTTGATCTGAACTGGTACCACCACGGCACATCCCTGTAGTTACTTCTGCCAGTGACTCTGAAGGTGTCTTTGTCAGAACACTGACATCGGATGCCTCTTCTTCTTCTTGTAGAGAGCAGAGCCGCGGCCGGAAGGAAGAGGGGACGAGACCCAGAGGGACGCTTCTCTACGCGCTTTCCAGCCCGTGTAAGCCGCAGGTGCCCTTGAGAGGGAACCTGGAGCCAGGATTAATAAGCTGTTTATGAAGCATCTCATTTCCTGACGAAGCTCTGTGGTCAGGGGCAACGTAAATGGCTCGACTCCCCGCCGGCATTCGCTTCATCGTCTCCTTCTCCAGGGATCAGTGGTAGGTGCTGGCGGGTCAGTCCTTCGGCCGGGTGCTGTGTGTGGGTGAGAGCTACTGTGCAGGTAGTTTTCGTGCTCCAGTTCCATTATAAAACACATAAAATTGGATCAGTGGCGTCCCCATACTGTTGAGCTGCTTATTGGTGGTGGTAGTGGTGACCTGGACCATTGCTGAGTTATCTTCCGTCTTGGTATTGACAGGTACCATTTGGACTCCCGTGTGGTCTTCAGTAGGTTCTGTTACAATCATGGTCCCTACTGAAAGATGGCCACTGACAACCAGGAGGATTATAAAATGGCTGTGGGTGAAATAAGTATGTAACTCTGAGCCCAGACGTGGCCTCGCTAGGACAGAACCTTCAAAGAGAAAATAAAATTGCAGCAAAGTTGGATGCAGCCCAGAACACCATGTTCTGTGCAGAGAGAACGTCTCCTTGCATGCTCTGAGAATCCTTCTCAAGGGTGGGATCGTTAATTCCACACTCCTTGAAGGAAGCAGTTGGTGAGGGCGCAGTCTAGAGCTGGGCTCTCTGGCCTCTAACCCACCCTGCTGGTCTTTGTTGGGGAAGGCAAAATTTTTTTCTGCTGTTAGGTCCAGTATTTGTGGGCCTGTGAATTAAACTGACAAAAGATAAATTAGCAAAAGAAAGGACAGATTGAATCAAGTATATATGAAAGGCGATAGAAAAACGTGACTCAAAGTGGCATTTAGAATTCGGGGCTTATCTACCATCTTTAACAGGCGAAGGGGAGTGGGGGAAGGGCACCCAAGGGAAAACAAAGGGCTTTTTGGAAAGGTGAGTGGCTCTTGGCAGAGCAGGTGGGAGGTTGGCGGTTCTGTGATACTGTGTTTCTCTGTGGGGCAGGCTTCTCCTCTTCCTGGTAAGAGTCTCCTGGGTCGCTCCAGCGAGAGGGTTGATGACAGCTGAGTTCTCTGGGGAGGCTCTGCTTTTAGGCACTTAAGAGATTTCAGGAACACAAATGCCTTCTTCTCAAAATGATTTTGATGCCATGTCCATGTCCCATGCCCGTTCATCTCCTTCACACCCACCTAGTCGTGGCTTCCAGCCCCTTGCAGCTCCGCAGGCCCTGCTGGGTGGTGGAGCTTCCTGGGGTCTCGGTCTCTGGTTGACGTAAGGACGTCGGGCTGTCTAACCAGGCGGCTTCCCCTCTTGACTCTTGTGTCCGCTGGGAATCAGCCCCAAGTGCTTAAACACTTAAGTTGTATTTAGTGAGCATTTAGCTTCTCTGTTTTATAACTTTATTGTGATATAATGTTAAACTCAGAGAACTTACTGTTAATAACATTTGTGCGGATGTTACAGAGAACTCTGTAGGACTACTGTCTCTCAGCGTTTGTTAACACTTTCCTCATTTTGCTTCTCCCCCTGCCCCCGACCGTGTGTGTAGATGTTTGTACACACGCACACACACACACACCCACAAACACACAGCTTTCGGGCCCATTTGAGAGTAAGTTGCAGACGTCATACCCTTTTATTTTTAAATACTTCTGTGTGTATTTCCTGAGAACAAGACATTCTCTTATATAACCACAGCATAACGATCAAAATCGAGAAATTTGACACTGATACGATACTGTTATCTAATCCACAGTCCTTACTAAAAACGGTATCGGATGTCCAGTGATATGTTTTATAGCACTTTCCCCGTCCAGGATCCAGTCCAGGTTCATGTGCTGCATTTAGCTGCCCTGTGGGTTTAGTCTCTTTTGATCTAAAACTACTCTTTGCCCTTTTTTTTTTTTTGTCTTTGTGCCTTGACAGTTTTGAAGGGTTCAAGCCGTTTATTTTGTAGAATGGCCTCGTTTTGGGTATGTCTGTTACTGCCTTGTGATTAGATTCAGATTTCTGACAGAAATCCCACGGGAAGGAGACAGCTTTCTCACTGATGGAGAAGGAGCTACAAATCTGGGGAGGGGAGAGAACTGGAAATGAATCGGTGGCTTCCTCTCAAGAGGAACTAGTGGCAGTAGATGTAGAAATATTTGGGGGGGGTGTGTATAAAATGCACCCGCTGAGAGGTCCTGGGGCAGCACCACCCACAGCGAGCAAACCTGCCCCGATCCTGGTTTCTGTGTGCCGCTTCGCACCGAAAGGAACCAGGGGTCCCTGGAGACCTGGCTAATGCCAGGACTGTGGCAGGGAATGTGGGGGCAGGCCTGGAATGTCTCGTGCCAGAAAACAAGGACGTGCTTGAAAGTAAAGGGCCTCTCGCTGTCCAAATCCAGGACAGTTTGGGGTTTAAAATAAATGATACTAGTGGTGGATTATAGCTCATCGAGCACCATAAGAATCTGGTGAGTCCACACTGATAGAACTAAATGACTGGAGAAAAGGAGAGCTCCCCCGTGCAGTCGGGACCAGCCGCTAGGCAGGGCGGGACGCCGCAGCTAGCGAGCCACCGCATGGAGCCACGAGGGCTGCGTAGTGCAGGCACGCAGACTCCGTGGACGCACACCGTGGGGTGAGGATCTCTGCGTTATCTCAGAGTGGGTTCCCACAAACTCCATATTCATTACTTAGAGGGAAAAGTTGCAGTTTCACTGAGGGACAGTGTGGCAGACAGCACCTTAACCGGTGACCAGCGTTAATGTCACCTACGTCGTGCCTCCTGACAGGATGCTCTGAAAAGTACATGGCATCACTTCTCTGGTTTCATGGTTTCTAAGTTGAGGATGTCTTTGGACTAATTTCTACACCAAATCATATTGTGCAATGATTCCCCAGAGCATTTGTTTATTCCTTATTTGCATACGACTGAAAGGTAACACTCAAACAAGGCGACAGACATTCTCCATGGAGGAGGTCGCTGCTCATCTGAGAACACATCATGTTCAAGAACATTTCTAAGGAGGCTTTGCAGGTGCATGCCTGTCCTGTGTTGTCATTGTTGAGGCTTGCTTTTTTGCTAGAAACTTGGGGTTAACCCAGACACTATTCTTCTTGTATTGGTGGATGCAAAGAATGCAACAGTTAGTCGTAACTGCAAAAAATAAATGAAACACTGATGAGTAAAAGGATTAGACTGTTTTTTATAAATGTAACACAAAACAAAAATGAAAGGATCGTATTAGTTTCCTAGAGCTGCTGTAACAAAGTCCCACATACCGATGTCCAAAACAACAGCAATGTATTGTCTCTCAGCACTGGAGTTCGGAAGTTTGAAATTGAGGTGCCATGTGTTGGCAGGGCCACCCTCCCTCTGAAGGCTCTGGGGAAGGGTCCTTCCTCGCCCCTTCCAGCTTCTGCTGTTGGCCGCAGTCTTTGGCTCGCAGCTGCATCCAACCAGTCTCTGCCTCCAGGGTCACAGGGCCTCCCTCCTGTCTCCGTGTCTTCACATGGCCTCTGTGTAAGGACACCAGCCTTTGGAATTACAGCCCACCCTAATATAATACGACCTCACCTTAACTGATTGTGTTCTCAAGACCCTGTTTCCAAATGAGGTCACGTTGTGAGGTTTTGAGTGGACATGAATTTTTAGGGGACACCATTCAACCCAGCACAGGATGGATGAAAGGAAACAAGTATCACCCAAAACTTTGCTTCATAAATGCTAAAGAAAATGAGGACAAAATTACAAAATGGGGAAAGGCCTTAGGAGGATTGTTTGGGACTCAACCCATCACCCAGGACAACCCTGCAGAAGCAGCATGTCCACTGGCTCCGGAGCCCAGGCGAGTTGAGACGGCTGCTGGTGTAGCAGTGGCTGGTGGGAGCTGCGGTCAGGCCTTCTTGAAGGGAAAACCCAGCCTCCGGCTGTGGGCTTCTCCCTTCCCCAAGACCTGTGCAAAGAAGATGAGGAAAATGAAGGAGGAAGGACGGATTTGGAAACAGAGGAAGTGGAGTTGGCCTGATACTGGCTAAATATAGGGGTTTCGTCTTCAGTCTCCAGGAAATGACAGTGTGCTGCGCAAACTGACCCTTCGCCCTCATTCTCCAGGAGGGCGTCTCAGGGAACCTGCTGACCTGCAGGCAGTTCCTCTTCTCACCCCAAGGGGCTAATTCATTAAGGTGTTTCATTTCCACACAGAACTGAACTGAAGATTTCCAGAGGCATGTGCCCCTCCCCTGTGTGGTCCTAGGCATTCATGGGATCTCCCTGGGGGTGCTCTAGCCCAGGCTCTAGCGGGAGGCTCGGGGGGACCACCTCAGCCTGCAGGGCACTGCCTGCTGAGCTCCCCTGGGAGCCACTGCATAGGCAGAGGGCAGGGCCCTGCGGTGGTCCCCAGGGCCTGATGGCCCACGCAGCCCTGGCGGTCTAGGGCACAGTGCATGTTCGGCCCTAGCACGCTCAGACCCCATCCCGACAGGGGAGAGCGCGCTACTTCTGGGCTGTCTGGGTAGAGGGGAAAGCATGAGCCTGAGGCCCCGAGAGTGGAGCTGCGTGTCCCAAGGCCCTCCTTAGCTGGTGATTGTGAAATTCACATTCTCCCAGCCGATAGCACACCTGTAAAATTATGGTGCCTACATAGAATCCTCACAGGTGCTCAAAAGGTTCTCCACATTCTTCTCTGAGACGGGTCTGAGGGTGCTAGGGCTTGTTCCAGATGAAGACTTTGTTAATGCTTCTCATGGAGGTTGGGACAGGAACCCTGTACCCACGTGGGGGTAGATCAGGGTCATCGTAGGCTACAGGTGCTCTGTTCATTTCTAGCAGGTGGGGATGTAAGGGCCCAGCGACTCCAGCTGTGGGCTGGAAGTTTGAGTCTGGGGGCTGATAAGCTCCGGTGGCCTGGAATCTTCCTGCGTTTGCAACCTAAGGCACGTAAGAGCAGTGGGTGGCATAACAGAGCCTGGGCCAAAGAAGGCAGAGACTGTCATTCCTTGATTTTCAAAAACACAAGGACAGAGGCATGGGCTCGTGTAGCAAATACAGTACACCTGCATAGCCTTTGTTCTTTGGGCTTTGGGATAAGTTACACACTCATTTTTTAGAGTTTCACTTTTTTCCTATCTGACCATTGGCGTGGCCTTGGAGAGGAGGAGTCTAGGCAAACTATCAGCATTGATTTTCCTGATGAAGAAGAGAGCTCTGGAGCATTCTTTTATCATTTGGCAAGTATTCAGCAAGTTGCTTTGGTTTTTCTCCTTCCCCTAAGGCACAGGCATTCCAGAGGTTATAGGTTTGAGTTACACAGTACTAACAATCCTTCTTCCCTCCTGAAATATGGTCTTTTTTTTTTTAATCTAGAAATATTTATTTGACCCCTACTTTTGCTGGTGGCCAGAGAAGCAGGCAGCCTTAGGATTCTAGGATTCCGTGTGTCATTCACAGAGAGCTTCCCTTGAGGAGTAAATCTCAACATTGAAATGCATCATCCCGGTGGGCCCTCCCAGGGGAAACACTCCTCTGTCCAGACCTGGCAGACGCTGCCCTAGGTGACTGTTGATTCGAGCAGTTGGCACGCAATTTGAAGTGGGTAGCCTCTCCAGGCCGGAAATAGGACAGGCTCTGCAGGGTTAGGGGTTGTGCCTCAGGACACAGAAGAGCTGCTTCCCAGTTAGCGTCCCTCTTCTTCATCTCTTGTCAGACACCTCTTCAACCTGTCTGTTACCCTAAGAAGTATTTTTCTGTGTGGTGGTTCAGAGCTTTGGGCTGGAGTTAACTTTTGTCTTCGTGCTCAAGTCACTTCTTCTCTGCATTTGCCAGCACTTTCCATATTAGTCTTGAGCTACTTTTCTTGCAGCCAGACAGAGCCCCAGGGCTGCGTGCCAGTGTTTTTTATGTCATTGGCCCTATTCAGAGCCTGCCAGCATCGCTGACTTTTTCTCATTGAGGTCAGTGAAATATTTATATGTCTGCCTTGCTTGTGTGCTGCTGAAAAGTTGCATAGAAACTAAAAATCCAAAAATAAATATGATCTTAACTGCCCAGGATATCAGGCTACACAAAGAACTTGCGGTTAATTTTGTTGTAAACTAAATAAACATTCCTTCTTGTTGGCTTTGTAAACATGTGTACCAGATTTCTCTTCGGTTATAGTTTTTTAAAAATGAATGTTTGCGATAGTGTGATATAATAGTAAATACATTTTCAGCCTTTGCCACTGGTTCCGGGCAGCTCCTAAAACGCTGGCACTTTCTGAAGCGGTGTCTTTTTGTATGCTAATGAGATGGCTGGTGGCTGGGGCTCTGGACACCTCAGGATGGGGACTGGTTGCCAGGGGAACCAACTCTTAGCCCCACCCTCAACCTCTGGGGTGGGGAAAGGGACCCCCAAAGGTTGAGCTGATCACCAGTGTCCAGTGGTGTTATCAGTTGTGCCTGTGTAATACAGCCTTTAGGAAAATGCAGAGGACAGGGTCGGGAGAGCCTGCAGGTTGCGGGACAGGTGCGGGCATAGGTGCCATGAGCCCCTCCTCCATGCTTTGCCCTGTGTGCTTTTTCTATCTGGCTGTATCCTTAGTAATATCGTTTCTAAGAAACCAGTAAATGTAAGTAAAATGTTTTCCTGACTTCTGTGAACTGTCATAGCAAATTAATCGAATCTGAGTGGGAACCCCGACTTATAGCCCGTGGGTTGGGGCCACAGCATGGGGCTTGCCATTGGCACCTGAGTTGAGGCAGTCTCCTGGGGCCAGCCCCTCAGCCTGTGGGACCTGACGCTGTCTCCCGGTACATAGTATCAGAATTGAATTGAATTGGAGGGCATACAATTGGTGCCTGCTGGAGAATTGCCTGGGGTGGGGGGGACCCCCACACATCTGGTGTCAGTAGTTTTGTGTGTATGTATGAGGGTAGGAAGAACAGTTTGGTTTTTCTTATCTCTTACAATAGTTGAAATAGTTTCAATGTGGACAAAGCAAAAGTGGCAAAATTGTGTCACGTTCGAATATTATAGTGATGACGTAAGTCAGATGGGAATTGGCTCAGGACTGAGTGCGTGATGTACAGCGTAAGAATTCGAGGACACAGTGACGCCGTGTTGTTAACGCGCCTTCTGTTATCTTCTGCCACTGCTGTGTTTCAGGTACAGAGCCTTCATTTTTATTTTGACGTTTCTGCTGTATGCGAGTTTTCACTTATCTCGAAAGCCTATCAGCATAGTTAAGGTAAGAAATCACAAAGTGCGCTCGGGTTTATGTCCTACCTGTAATCTCTGTAAGGAATGAGTTACTCTAAGAACCCTTGGGCAAGGGGTGGGGACAGTGGAAAATGAAGAAAGTGGATTGTTTGGAAACAAGTTATTTTGCGGCTTTGGTTTTTTGGTTTTTCTTTTCTGAAATTCCACTTCTTAAAATGTTTTTTAGGATAAATTCAGAGGGAGTATACTTTCAGTTATATTAGTTGACATTTCCAGAATTCTTAAGGCTTAATTATGTATTTATTTTTGTCTTGTGTGAATTTTCCCTCTGAATATATCCAGTCTTAAATCATCCCCCAGATTGCCTCGGCTCTTGCACGCTCTGACCCTAAGCCTGGCTGTGGAGGTGGCTCTCCTTGTTCTTAGGAGGCTGAGTTTTTATCCGAGTGGTGGGTGAGCAAGAAGTTGGTAAGCAGGTGTTTGACTAGACTTTGAGTAAGGATTAAAGTAGAAAGTCCTCCATAACAACCAGTTACAACTTGGAAGAAAAGAAGGATAATTTTCTTACCCTGTTGGAATTGCATCATCTTGCCTCCAGACTGTCAGCGGGTCAGCAGGCTTGAATGGCTTTTGACTCTGTCATGGAGGGAACAAGGAAATTGTGCGGTGCCAAAGATAACTCATTTACAGCGCGGTGAGCCCTGCGTGCTCTCCAGTAGTTGGCAGGGACACACATGCAGCGCTGTGACCTTCGTAGCTGTGCTTCCTCCTCTCCCATGCGTGGCTGAGCACTGGACAGATGTCACGGGGAGGACACACTGTGGACAGTTCTAGGTTCCCCATTCTCCAGTAACTAACTGCCAGTGCATGTAAACATTCTTTACTCAAAAGATTCTAACATTCCTCCTTGACCCCTGGTAAGCAGGAAATTTCCATGCCCTGCAAGTCGCTGACTGTGGAAATATTTGCAGACCTTTAAAAATGTGGTTTGCACAAGAGAGATAAGGGTAGGAAACTGAGGTGACGAACCTTGATAACCACTCAGCCACTCCAGCCACTGACAGGGGACTTTAGATCAGTGCCAATCACCAGCCACTGTAAGTCTGAATACTGCCACCTCTTACCTTCCTGGTTAGGGAAATGCACAAACGGCTCAAGAAAATGGCAAATTGGCTGGGTGCAGTGGCTCACGCCTGTAATCCCAGCACTCTGGGAGGCTGAGGCGGGAGGATAGCTCAAGGTCAGGAGTTCGAGACCAGCCTGAGCAAGAGCGAGACCCCGTCTCTACTAAAAATAGAAAGAAATTAATTGGCCAACTAAAATACCTAGAAAAAATTAGCCGAGCATGGTGGTGCATGCCTGTAGTCCCAGCTACTCGGGAGGCTGAGGCAGGAGGATCACTTGAGCCCAGGAGTTTTAGGTTACTGTAAGCTGGGCTGACACCACGGCACTCTAGCCTGGGCAACAGAGTGAGACTCTGTCTCAAAAAAAAAAAAAAAAAGGAAATGGCAAATTATAAATATGAAAGAGACTTAGTGAGCACCTTGGGATTGAAGGACCAAGTGTGGTCAGTGGAGCCTGCGTGGGTTTCAGGACTGACCGGGAGAGGTTGGGTTTGGGTTGTGGGGGCTGGGGGAAGATAGTGGCCTAGATGGGCTCTGCCTTGAGTACCACGTGGAGGGATGAGCGTCACCATGAAGCTGCCACCGGTGGGCTGAGGCGCTGCTGGGACAGATGCAGCGTGTAAGGTGCGCTGGCCCTGGGTGGGCCCCTGTGGCAGGACCCAGCCCCTGGAGTCCATCTGACAGCCACAAAGGTCCCCGTTAGCCAGGAAGATATGTGAGCATTATTACAGGTCACCCTCCCAGCTTCCCTGGGGGTCCGTCTCAAGGTCCCCATCCCCCACTGCCGTGTGTGGAAGCGTCCATGCCACTCGGGGCGCAGGGCTTACTGAGCAGGAGGTCTCACCCCAGCTCTCATTTCAGTGTCCTAGGTAACAATACCTGCCACTTACTGAACCCTGTGGTGTGACAAGGTGCTCACATTCGTTATTTAATATGGTCTTGACGGCAACCCTGTGAATGTCCTCACGAGGGAGCGGGATTTCCCTCTGCGGGGCTGGCGCTCCCCCAGGTGAACTCCATACACCTGCTCTTACCCGCTCTGCCCCTCGGACCTCCAGCCACTTGAGTCCAGTCAGGGCATCGCGCCCAGGGTTTCTTTGCCACACAGGTGTTCTGACGTGATGCCTTAGATATGCTAAGAGGGGTTGGCCTCATGCTGAAGCCCTGGGTCTCTTTGCCTTATAAGACATAAGGACATCACACCACACACGACAGCTTAAACTTGATAATGCCTTGTGAAGCTTTCACATGTGTTAGCCCATGTTACAAACGACATAGATGAAACTGGTAGTTTCATTTCTATTGAAATGAATCATTTCATGCTACTTTTGACCTGAGGAACAGTTCAGTAATTATCTATAGCCTGCATTTCCTAGAACATTATAAGTAAAACAAAAGCAAAATATATTTGCTTACTTGAAATCAATCGCCAGGGTCGTGAATTATAAAGTGATTCCCATTCTATAGTGTCGTTCATAGAACAACGTGGCCTCGCAGGTCAGATTCGTGTCAGTCTTGAATTGTTCAGGCTTACCTTTCATCAATGCTGACTCATTTTATGCTGATCAACAAAATGCATACTTAAAAAGATGACGATGAACCCAGGGCTGGGAGGCGGGCAGCGTTTCAAGTGCCACCCTCGTCCACTCTCCCTGCTGCCCCCACTGTAGCCCAGCCTCAAGGTGTGAGGCAAGTGTCTGCCTGGGGGGTCTGTACCCTCCTAGGGGAGCCCTTCTGGGGACTCTTTCCCCCTGGCTGGGCCAGAGCAGAAACCCAAAAGCAGGGGCTTCTCAGAGTGTAAGCTGCCAGGGCGTCCCTGGAACCAGGGGGATGGGGACACTGACCGACCGACTTGAGGGTGAGCGTGCCTAACCCTCTCTGGACCCAGTCCTCAGGGGCAGACAGAAAACAAAGTCTGAAAAGCCAGCAGTACGTACCATGGGTGGGAAACTTGTTATCTGGAAAGTTCCAATGCTCCCGGTGTTAATATTTAAATAGAATGCAACGTCAATGAAAATCTCAGCAGGGCAGCAGGGTTTTTTCTTAATTGAATAAAATAATCTTAAAGTTTATATGAAAGAATGGCCAGGAATTAATTATCAAGGGAAGTGTGAAAAAGATAACATTTTATGATATGATTTGAAAATATGGAAAGGTGAATGTATTTTAAATACCATAATCAAATCATCGTATTGCATGGGAATAGACAGAAAGGTCCGTAGCATGGAATAGAAGATGTGGACTGTTTGACAGAGATAATGTGGAAAGTATAGCATCTTTAATAAATGGTGTTGGTACAGCTGATTATCAAGAATAAAGGTTGAATGCCTGTGTTATTAAAAAATCAATGGATGGATTAGTGATTTAAGTATAAAAAATAGAAGGTAAAAATCCAAGAATAGATTATGTTCATCTTAGGAAATCCAGAAGAACAGTGTGGACAGAGGGGCAGATAGGCCGTTCACAGACAAGGAATCCACATTTCCAAGAGATACAGGAACTGTGTTCAAGTTTGCTAGTCCCATGTTCACAAATGCAAATTAAGGTAGCAGTGTGTCCTTTGGCTGGCACAGCATTGCAAGGAGCAACGGCCCCTGTCGCTGGCCACGCTGGGGGAGAGGACCTGCAGGCGTCGGTGATGGAGATGTCGAGTGTCAGTGCCTTTTGGAAGGTATTCTGTAACACCTGGCGAAATAGAAAATACACATGGCCTTCTATCCTGCTTCTGGAAACTTCACTCATAAAAATAAAAGCACCCATTCTTAGGGATATCTGCATAAGCATCTTGATTGTGCATTATTTGCAGTGACCAAAAGAGGAAAAAAATACTGGATATCACATGAACCTAATCAGCAGGTGAAAGTTTGAACAAATTATGACAAATCCGTATTTTGAAACGTGCAACCACCTAAAGGAATTAATGCGAGCCAAACCAGTTGACTGAGAAACATTTCCAGGGGATATTTTGAGTAAAAAGTTAAGATGTTCGTAAGTATATGTAGAATGATTCCATTTTAAAAAAGTAAACAGTGACCAAAAAGTTTCCCTGTATGTTTCTATACACCTTTGTGAGTGGAGTATGCTGCCACCTGCCCGAGTGTGTTTGGTCCCCTTCTGTGTGGCACCTGTGACTCATTCTGCAAACTGGCCACATGCAGGTGCTGTCGTAAAATGAGCACAGCTCATCTCATCCTCCTACTTTTGGTACCAAAACTTTAATTTCTCTCCCTGGACTTCTTTTGGATAACGCTTTGGAGGATTCTTTCAGCCTTGTATAAGGAATATGAAGAACTAGTTAGAATAAATGAACCCACACTACCTAAGGAGCCACATGAAGCTTCCTAAACATATCACAAAATATAGATATGTATACACACGCACGCACACTCATGCACACACACTGTGTTGTCTGAAGGTGGATGGAAACTGACAGAACCCCACTCTCCTCTGGGGGAATTAGTGAGGCCTGAGTCCCCCCACTGTCCTGTCCCCTTGTCCCCTCTCAGTAGCTCCTGTACCCTTCCTGGTTCTCTCCTCCTGCAGGGAAGGTGCATCATCACTGGAGCCTTGGGACGCACACAGGCCCGAGAGCCTTGGAGGGGAATGAGGTTCAGTGTGGATGGAGTCTTCCCTGAATGTATGTTAGCGTAGTGAACATTTGTACCTAAATGACCATGGGTCTGCACTAGTGTAGAACTGTGGAGGTTCAGTCTTTTCTAGCATCATCTTTGGAAAAAAATTCTTGCTCTAGCTGCCTGCTGCTCCCTGGGAGTGAGTTCCTCCGGCTGTCAGTTGGAGGGCGAGGGAGGGTTAGGGTCTGGAGAAGGAATCTGTAGACAGATGACAAATGAGAACACCTGGCACCCCCGTGCCCCCTGCCCTCGCTGTGACTTCATGGCTGTTTTCTGTGTTCTCCAGCAGGTTGGCCCCTTTCTTCTCCCCTCCCCCGCCCCAGACATGACGGCTGTTTGCTGTTTATTTTTTGTTGCTGTTCCATTATGTGCTGCACAGACATTTTTAAAAATGGTGATAATGGTGTGCTTATAATGGTCCCTTCTGCTTCTCCTCCCTTGGCATATGTACGTGTATGATTTGGTTGCCACGTGGTCTTTTGACTGACCAATTGCTAATAACTCCATGATGTACCAGGTTACTTAATTCTGTGTGCGACTTGCTGGAAGGCAGGGCTCCGGGGAGGCTGGTGTGTTCCCCTGAAGCACGGCGGTGGGAGTTCCTTCCCCTGGCAGGTGTTTGCTCATCAGTTCATCTGAGTTTAATTAGGCCTTCAGTGTCCCTCAAACACCAGGTTTTGGGGATAAAACTCATTGACATATTGAAATGTAGCAATATTGCTGAAAACGGACCTGTGATTATTTAAATATCCTGGACCCTTTCTGCTGGAACACTGTGGAGTCCTCTGTCGCTCTGGCTGCAGCCATCTAGCAGGGCTGTGGGCTGCGGGCTCAGGGAAGGGGAAGGGCGGGGAGGGCCCACGGTGGAGGGGCGGAGTGAGGTCCCAGGGTACATGGAGGCAAGCTCCTCGGCTGCCTTTCAAGGCACTGTCTGTAGACAGCCCATCTCTACACAACCCTGCAGCTCGGGTGTTGTCGGACCCACTCCGTAACTGCTGGCCCAGGTCGCAAGCCACACAGTGGCACCAAGATCTCAGCTCAGGCCTGTCTGCAGCCAATGCCTGTGTCCCTAACCAGGGTGCTGGATCTCCCTTATTATGTAACGAAACTAGAAAACCTTTTCTGCTTACTTATGGGGAAAACCTGTTCTATTTTCCATGGATGGTTCCTCCTCACAGATATTAAATGGTGAAAGAGG